>SKCR01029674.1:0-167343 GCA_019454045.1 Zanthoxylum bungeanum | reverse complement strand
AAGCTAGCACTTCATGGAATCAACCAAGGTGATAGGGAAACCAACTCAAAGCTTAGAATCAACAAAGGAAGGATCTTGGAAAACCAAACTCAAAGCTTGGAATCAACAAAGGAAATATCTTGGAGATCTTCTTCTCAAATTTTAAAAGCTCAAATCCATTCAATGTAAGTAATTCCGCAACTTATAAAGAATTTATGAACAACATTTTTCTTGCTTATTAGATCCTTGGCATGTTCTAGGAACACTAACAATGGTATCAGAGCCAATTTTAAGCATGAAAATTTTAGGGTTCATGAGTCTAAAATTTGGGGCTTTTGTGTTTTGAGTATAATTTCTTCAAATTGATGCTTTGAGCATGCTTAGATTATGTTAACTTAGAGTTGTGCATGATTAGATTTGAACTAAATTGAATGAATCAAAAAATTAAAAATTTGCTCCCTTGGCCGAATATACACTGTCTTGGACTGCAAGTTTTTTTAATTTTTTGTAACATGAAATGATGTGTGTAAATGCATGTTTAAATGTTGATTGTTGGTTGATTGGATTAGAATCAAATTCAATAAAGTTCATGTTAAAATCAAAGCAGGTGTGAGCATGAAATGATGAGTTTTGGATTCAATTTGTGTGAGCATGAAATGATGTGTTTTGGCTTCAATTTGTGTTGAGCATAAATTGATGGATTAAACATGATTAATTAAGTTAATTGGTATTTTGGAAATATTGAGTTTAATTAATTAATCAGGGCTAAAACATTTTAATTAAAATAATTGTGATATTTGGAATATTATAATTATGTTAATAAGCCTTTAATTATGAATTGGGCTAAAAGTGTGTATTTGGGCTTAAGGGCTTGGTTTGACCATGTTTGGTTTTGGACTTTTGGATTGGATCCAATTGGGCCCAAAACCAATTCCATAAAGTCCAAATACATCACTTGGCCCTTTTAAAGAATTGAATTGGGCCTAATTGGCCTAAATTAATTTGTAGGCAATAGGGTGATTCCTATTGGGCCTTGGCATTTTGGGTTTGACCCATTATGGCCAAAGCCCATGCCTTAAGAATTAATTAAAAGCCATTGGACTTTAATTAAAATGACATTGGATGTTATTGGGCCCTTTGAGACCCTTAAGATGGATTTGGAATCCAAGTCTTTAAGGCTTATAAGTAAGTGTAAATATTTAATTTAGAATTAAATTTGGCGATTAGTATTGAATACAAATAAATTGGATTTAAAGTTGTAGTTCAATATAATTCAAGAATACTTACTTTAGGTATTTATTCTTAAACGTAAACTTTGACTAACGCAAATCAAATCGTTGTTTGAACATTGGATGGTCGTTAATTCAAAGATAATTAATTGGATTAGATTGATTGAATAACATGATTTGTATGAATACATGAATGTGTTGTATGAATAATGTATATTAGATGGATATTAGAAGGGCGAGGGCATTTTGGAAATTATAAAAAATTTAGAATTTATTTAAATTGGACCTGCGTGTCCAGCCTTTTATCTCCCTATTCTTTGTATTTCTCTTCTCACCATTCACCTTAATGTTAATGAGGTTTCTTTATTGTATTATGTAATTGGGTAGAAGTTAGAATAGTCTAGCCAGCCGGGGGAGAGGAAAGAGTGATTTGTTCTAGGAACAATTTGTGACATATGCATCCGCATATCATTATTAATTTATTTATCGTGCCTTATTATGCTCTTAGAATGCAGGCTTAAGGGTGTAATGATGGACCTAATCAAAGATAATAAATGTGTTTGCCAATTTACGCGAAAAACCCTCAAAACATATTAAGCGTTTTTCCTTCTGTTGAGTGATTCTTACTCAAGATCCAAAGTTGCCATTGGTTTGTTGGCCAAAGTCAAGACCTTTGTCAATTGCGGATGTGTTTGAATCATAAGAGTTTTGTTCCATATCGGTGTCTTGTCCAAGTCGTGATTTGTTGGCCAAAGTCAATATCACTTCTTATCCATCGACATTGATTACGAAGCTTTCCATGTCAATGGGTCCCGCTTAACTGGAATCATTAAGCTTGTTGTGCCAAAGCCAAGGCTTAGTTGATTCAGAGGAAAAAGGTTAGGAAAATATATTGGATATATTGGCATATATATGTATCTAGGAATTGGATGAGATCCAATTGATCTAGAGATCTACCTAGTTAAGTATCATACAATTTGTTGGCCAAGTCAAGATTGTGTGTTATTTAACCGGATCCTAGCCCACTAGGAAACAAGGTTTCCCGAGTACTCACAGAGGGTTAGAGGCTCGCCGAAAAATAGTGGGAGGCAAGTATTTGATTTGCAATTTCGTTTAGATACTTGCCATATGCACTCATTTCATTTTCGTCATAATTTATTTATAAATATATTATGTTGGACTAATATTCAATTGTTGTTTTAATTAAACAGTTGGACTGTATTCAAACTACTCATTTATAGTTGATTATTATAATTGGATTATAGTAATCAATATATTTGAATTTTACCCTTCATTTATAGTTGATATATAATTGGATTATCGTAATCATATATTTGAATTTTACCGATCATTTATAGTTGATTATATAATTGGATTATAGTAATCAATATATATTTGATTTTAACCAATAAAAGTATACTTGATTATATAGTTGGACTATAGTAATCATTATATTAAATAGTACCTGAAATCGTTGATTAAATAGTTGGACTATTAGAATCAAGATAAATTGAAAGATTAGTGTTTAAAACATAATCCTAGTGAAAATGTGTTTTAAACGACTTTAATTTTCAAATGGAGAATGAAATTTCAGGATGGTCCTGGAAACATAATAAGTTACTTTATTTGATAAAATAACATATTAGGCCTAAGCCCAGAGTTAAGCAAATAGTAGAGCATGATCTTTGGAAGATCATGTGATGATAACTTTAGTGCTTAAATCATTATACTTGTCAAAAGGACTCCTTAATTCCTAATCAGAACTAAGGATTAGATCCTTAAAGTATGATGAAGAAATTGAAGGATCTTCATAGATCTATTCTTAGATCTTAGAAGTATTAAATTGCAATAATAACTCTTGGAGAGTTAATGGCTATGCTCAAGGAGCCAAAGCCAAAGTTTGCAATAGGGCAAGAAGCGCAAGGCGCATCTTACTTCAATATTCTAGAAGGCCAAGGCTTGGCCAAATGCTTCTGGGATATTGAAAAGGGCAAAGGAAAAATCATTATAATCTTCTAGGAAGATAAAGGACATATCCCAAGATGTCTGCCTAAATTGTGGCAAACGGGGTCATTGAAGCGTGACTGCCGTATGGACAAAGCAGACATAAAGGAATTGAAGATGAGCAAGGCTCTGACTTAAAATATGTTTATCATAAATATGTTCACTACTAATATTAAAATTGGATTTTAAATACTTAGTGTGATATATAAATATGCATTGACGTGCAGAATCTCCTGTGAGCAGGATACTGACTTCAGATGAGATTAATCTGCGAATCGGAAACGGGACGACAGTCGTTGTTTCAACCGTAGATACCTAAGTTTAGGAACTACCCTTTGGGTGTGTACTTAAATTAGGAAACTGTTATAATGTAACTAGTTTGACTAGAAACATTATCTCTATATCGAGTATAACAAGTTGCGAGTATACCTTTATATTCTAGAACACTAAAGTGTTTTATTTTATAAAGATGATATTTGAGATAAACACATTAGATATGAATAACAATATTTATATTTTGAATATAAATAAATCTCAAACATATAATATGACGAACAAATAGCTCAAACTGATTTGATTAGATAAGACTTATTTGTGGCAGTGTTGTCTGTGACACATTAAACAAGACTCGTATAGCCACACTTTTGAAGAGTGGATACTAGGACGGATTTGATTCAATTCAAATGATGTCTAAGAATCTAGTTTATTAGGTAAAGTACCTAAAATACCTTTTACTTAGTAAAAGTGTAAGTGTCATTGATCTGTAAGCCCTCAGTCATAGTGACGTAAGTGGGCCCATATCTAGCTAGGCTAGAGGTGGATATGAGTATTTCATGACCCTTACGGATGTGGCATAACGTTATGGTTATGTGTCTCTTATGAAACACAAATCGGAAACTCTTAGAGTTTCGACACGAAGTAGACAAACAGATCGGCTAAAGTATTAAAACCATCACGGTTTGACCAAGATGAAAATACTTAAGCAGTAAGTTTCTCAAATACTTGAAAGAGTATAGTATTCTTTCAATGAGGACTCCTCCTGGAACACGTCAATTCGACGGTGTCTCCAAACGGAGAAACCGAATTTTGTTAGACATGATAAGGTTAATAATGAGTCGCTCTGAGCTACTATTTTCCTTCAAAAGATAAGCATTTAACAGTGCAATACTTATTTTGAATAAGGTTCCATGAAAATCTGTTTTACAGATTTCATATTAGATATGAACAGGAAAGAAACTGGGTTTTCTCATTCCTGATGATTTGGGAATGCTGGGCATACGTTTGGATGATACCAAACTAGAACCCAAATTGGATAAGTGCCTAAATTGTAGGTTATCCTAGGGAAACCAAAGTATAGTGCTTATACATCTCACATGAGAACAATGTAATTGTTGCTCGCCATGCGTTTTTCCTAAGAGGAATACCGATATGCAGTGGTAAGTGGGAGGATAGTAAAACTCGATGAAAATCGGAGTAATACTGTTCAAGGCACCTAGTCCTTAATGGAACACAAATTGTTCATCAAGGATGAAACTGTACCACAATCTTCGAATACACAAGAACCGCATTAGTCGGAGAGAGTCAGAAAATAACCTGGGAGGTATGGGTTTCTGATCTCACCTCTTAAAGATGTCAATCTTATATAGGAAGACGAACTGACTACATATGAGAAAGTGATACAAGGTATCGACTCCCCATTATGGCAAAGTGCCATGAAGTCCGAAATGGATTCCATGTATACCAACTATGTTTAGAGACTAGTTGATGTACCATAAGGCATTGTGCCTATTGGTACTATATAAGTCTTCAAGGAAGACATACATGGATAGCAACATACCAACGTACTAAGCTAGGCTTGTAGCGAAAAGGTATCGTTATCAACATTGTGTCGATTACAACGAAACTTTTTACCCGTTTCCATGGATAAATCCATTTGGATAATGCTTTCTGATGCTGCATGTTTCATTCATGAAAATATGGCAGCTGAACGTCAAAATTGCTTTCCTTAAACGGAAACCTTTTTGGAGGATGTTTATAACATCTTGACGTTTTGTCGTACCAAAACTAGCAAATAAGATTTGCAGGTTATTCGATCCATGTTTGGATTTAAGCAAGCATTAGGTTCTTGGAATTATCGTTTTGATGTAATCATAATGGTTTATGATTTAATTCAAAACAAGAAATGATTCTTGTGTATATAAGGAGGTTAGTGGGAGCGCACTGAAAGTGACTGTCCTAAATAATGATGATATGTCATTTCTTGGAAATGATATTCCCATATTACAATCGGTGAAAGCTTGGCTTTCATGAAAATTCTCCGTAGAATTCTTGGGAGAAACAACCTTTATTCTAGGAATAAATATCTACTGGGATAGATTTCAAATTGTTAACACTCTCCGAGAACTCGTACATTGAAAAATGTACGTGACCTGGTGTCTCATACGCTTTGAGCATATGGAGTCACAAACAGGTCAATCCAAGTGATAGTCACTGGATTGATATTAAGAACATCTGTTAGTATCTTAGAGAACTAAGGATGATGTCTTAGACTATGGTTTAAGAGAACTTGAAGTGACTGGGATCACTGCTGTAAGTTTCCTAACCGATAAAAACAACGGTACTATACAGTTTGAATAACGGAATAGTGAGCTAGAAATCTTCCAAGCAAGATACAGTTACCGAATAAACAACAAATGCGGGTTATTGCTGCGGCTGAGGCAGCAATAGAAGCCATTTGGGTCGATGATAAATCTAATTAGATTAGATATAGTTCTGAAAGCAGCTGAGCTAGGCGTCAGCACAAGCTAAAGAATTAATAGTCTCATTAACGATCCAGATATATACTTCGACTATTCATCTGATTCGTTCGGATCATACATCATGGTGATGTGATGATCGAATAAATTGCATCAGACTATAATCACGCAAATCCGCTGACGAAAGCCTTTCCTCAGAAGTTTGAGCGAACCGTACAAAGTTCGGGTGTATGACACTCGAGTGACTGGCTATAGGCCAAGTGGGAGATTGTTGGACAATTATGACCCATAGCGTCACTATTTATACAGATCATGGTGTTGTTGTACAAATTAACTATGTGACAAGGAGATTGCACTCTTATCATTTGTGATTAGATCACTCAGATGTATAAATGATAGGAGGTCCCTATGATTAGTTCCTGGATTGAGATGATATGAGACAATATCAGTACACGAAGGATTAATCATTACATAATCTCTAGTCGTAGTATTATCGAGATTGGACATCGATAATGTGGAATAGACTAGTATTACATTTGTGCGCGTTATGGGAGCACAACGGCATAGTTCTCATATATTTAAGTATTGGATACTTATGTAAGTGTGATAGGAGGTTGTGTTTATCGATGGTACGGAAAACAGCTTCGCTCTGGATAGACCCATCGGAATTCCATTGGTAGTATGACTATGTGTCTATGGAAGTCCGAAATCAGGGTAGGTGTATTTGGTCTTAACCTGAGACTTGCACCGCTAATACTTGCGACAATCAATATGCTTTGGTTTTGGTCGTCCAGGTCTTTAACCGGTTCTGTGTACGCCTCTACTGGTATATTGAGAATCGTAGTGTATTGGGTGTGATGTCAAGACAGAAGTATCACTCCAGTCATAATGGAGATGATGTCACATATGATACAGAACTAGTACTCTTAAGCACTGCAGTCATCAGGATGATATGACTAGGTCATGTTCATCCGATTATAGAGACTAGTTACCAGACATTCGATATGTGCTTCGTACGGGGCAGACACAATCCATCCCCAGGCCTAGCAATACGTGACATCCGATACTGGATCGCAATACGCAATACTACGTATACTACGCCTGACATAGATTATATATTCCAGTAAGAATATTTCTAGAGAATTGGGTAGGCACGGTGCTTTGCAAGAAGCCAACCATGTCTTGTAAATCGGTAAGCACGTGGTACGAGGTACGCACGTATTCGGATAATCCGATGATCGTATTTACTGCCAACATATCCAGGGATCTCTTGGGTCATATCCCAAAGATTCACAAATGACAGTTGACTCGAATTAGAAATAATCTGGGATTAATTAAGAGAGAGAATTAATCTGGGATTAAATAAGATGGAGAAAATTAATCTGGCATTAATTGAGGTATTATTTAATCTGGGATTAAATGTGTTCGGAAGAGAGAGAACGCGATTAATTTGGAATTAATCGGTAGAATAAATTTAATAGTTAAATTTGATTTTTCTATTTAATTTATTCGTATGGGCTAAAATTAATATATCGGATATATTAATATGAATTGGATTTCATTACAAAATTAAAGTTGGACTTTAATACGAGCGAACGAATTAATTTAGAATTAATTCGTGAACGGCATTCGTAATATCTTTACGAGGCGTCGTCATTAAATTAAATTAGATTTAATTATTTAGCGACGGAAATTCGTTTAATCGGATTAAACGAATCCGAGCCGCGGCAAACATTCGTAGAATCCATTTGAATTTTGAATTCAAATGTGGGGCCCACTTCACATGTGGTAGTTGGGAGGGTACCAACCATCCAACCACACTGTAATGGTTTTGGTAAAACCATTTACCCAACCACCTAGTTTAGGTGAAAAGGGTAAAAAGGATTTTACCAAAAGCCTTCTTTCTCACTTCACTTCCAATATAACACTTGAAACAAAATGAAACCCTAATATCCTCTCCTCCATGGGCGTGAACTTGGTTCATTCCTCTCTTTGATTTTGTTGCAAAATCAACAAAGCTAGCACTTCATAGAATCAACTAAGGTGATAGGGAAACCAACTCAAAGCTTGGAATCAACAAAGGAAGGATCTTGGAAACTAACTCAAAGCTTGGAATCAACAAAGGAATGATCTTGGAGATCTTCTTCTCAAAATTTTAAAAGCTCAAATCCATTCAATGTAAGTAATTCCGCAACTTAAAATGAATTTATGAACACCTTTTCTTACTTATTAGATCCTTGGCATGTTCTAGGAACACTAATAGTTTATGTTTAGGACCATTATCATTTGGATACGGTTGGACTTCTTGCCATGAGATGTGAACTTGTTGGGCCATTTAAACTGGGACGAGTTCACTCCTTTGACAGTTAGCCCAAAAGCTTCTATAATGATGATGGGCCGATTTGTGTGAAACTTTTAATGAGTTGATATATTTCTTGTATCGCATGCATCTCATTAATCTCATGCATACATATATCCTGTTAACACCCTCTATGTCTAAAAGATATCATAGAGTCCCATTGGGTTAGGGAGGAGGGAAAACTCACTAAGAGACCGGTAACAGATATGAGTACATCCGATAATGAGATATCTCACATGGACCAACTGGAGAATGGTTTCGCCAAGATTACCGAACAGTTGCAAGCCTTGACTACTGTCATGGAAAATATGGATGTGCCCCGTGCTGGGGGAAATTCTGAGAATGTGAGGCGTGAGGAGCCTCTGAATGGGTTGGGGGATGATATCCCCACTTTTGATGATGACACGGCAGAGTATGCAACAAGAAAAGTGATTGGGTCTCAGGCAGAATTTCAGAAGCTTCGGGATCAGGTTGAAACAGTTACCCGCAAAATGAGAGGTAAGCATGAAGAGTTGTTAGATTATGAGGCAATGACCTTCAAAGAACAGTTGCCAGCTCAGTTCAAGATGCCTGATATAGTTCAATGGGAATGGGGACCCGAGGGTCCATCTGCGGCAATATGTCTCGGTGATGAGTTCAGTGGGCCTATCACAGAGCCAAGTCCAAAAGATGTTTGGGATGTCACTCGATGGGCCACCTGTAGTGTGGTATCACAACCTTGAGAAAAAGGTTAAAGAACATGGAGGTAGTTGGCAGATGCTTTTCTAAAGCAATATGTTACAGTTTGGAAATTGATTTGTCACTCCGTGATTTGGAGAACACTAAGCAAAAGCCGGAAGAAAGCTTCAATGAGTATGTAGACCGCTGGAGAAGCCAGCTTCTGAAAATGCAGACTCGGCCCTCTGAGAATGACCAGATTAAAATGATCATCAAGGGCACTAAGCCCTCGCTCTATGGCAAGTTGAGGAGGATGACTTCAATGATTACTGATTTCCAAAAGTTGAGAGAGATTGTTATGGATATTGAAGAAAATGAGGCTGAAAACAGAAAGTTTTATGGCCAGAATAGAAGAACTTTTGGGGGGCCTTCTGAGACTAAGCCCACTACTACCGAGGTCGCTACCGTCAAGAACAGGCGATTCTCAAATCTTGGTAGACCTTTGTCAAAGGTGTTTGAAAAGCTGAAAATGAAAGGACTTCTAAAACCTTTGGAACCTAGGCATGAGGTCCAAAACTTCATTGACTCCCATAAAATACCCAATCGAGAAAAAAAACAACCTAACACATACAGAAATCCCTTGCCTAATTACCACTCCATTCCACCACCCACCTACATGATCAACTCCGGCCTACCCAAAACCTTTGTCCTCCAAACTCTCAACCACCAGGCTTCTTGCATTGAGATAAAAGATAACAGTAGTAAAGAACCATAGGTCAAGGAAGAAGGCAATGCTGCGAATGATGAAACTGTCCTCCCTAGCTTATTTGATCCTGCATTTTTAATAAAGACATTGATTTTGTCTACTTATTCGAACCTTTTCTTAATGATAATAAAGGCGTTCATTCCGTTTACTTGCATGAGTCTCGTCTTTTCAACTCGTAACATGAGTATATTTGATAAAAGCATTCAACCCCGACACTATGATACTCAGGGATGTTTAGAACACAGGGAGTCCTCAGAATAAGCAAGCAGAAAAGATAAGATAGCCATTCAGAAATTGGGAAATGGGGCAGTGAGACTGTCAGACTTGGAAGGAAATGAGTTCACCGAGCCGATCAATGTGGATGGATTGAAACAGTACTTTCCCTAAGGGAGAGAAGAATGGTCATCAAGGGAATTGGCGGAAGACCTAACCTAACAGGATGGGAAACTCATTCACGCATGCATCCATACACGTTACACATTTTGCATTCCTTTTTATGTTTTGTGTTTTATATTCACAGGTTTTGAAGAAGAAATAGAGAAAGCGGCAAATGAAAGCCAATCAGAAGCATCAATAAGACATCAGCGGTTTGGGGATGAGTCCCAGGGTTGAGGCCCATATCAGTATCAGTCTGGAGGTGAGGCCCACCTCAGTACCAGTTCAGGGCCGAGGCCCACATCAGTATCAGCTTGGGGGCGAGACCCACATCCGCATCAGTTTGGGGTCGAGGCCCACATATCAGTATCAGTTTGGGGATGAGTCCCAAGGTCGAGGCCCACATCAGTTTCAATTTTGGGATGAGTCCCAGGGTCGAGGCCCACATCAGTTTCAATTTTGGAATGAGTCCTAGGGCCGATGCCCACATCAGTTTCAGTTTTGGGAATAAGGCCTAGGGGAATAAAGCCCACATTCAGTACAGTTCGGGAATAAAGCCCACATTCAGTACAATTCAGGAATAAAGCCCACAGTCAGCACAGTTCGGGAATAAAGCCCACATTCAGTACAGTTCGGGAATAAAGCCAATATTCAGTATAGTTCGGGAATAAAGCCCACATTCAGTATAATTCAGGAACAAAGCCCACAGTCCGGGAATAAAGCCCACAGTCAGCTCAGATCGGGGATAAAGCCCACATTCAGCAGTTCGGGAACAAGTCCCAGGGGAATAAAGCTCTATCTTAACACAGTTCGGGAAGAAGGCCAAGGGAATAAAACTCTTAACACAGTTCGGGAACAAGGTCCAAGGGAATAAAGCTCTATCTTAACGCAGTTCGGGAACAAGACCCAGAGGAATAAAGTCATATCTTAACACAGCTCGGGAATAAAGCCCACATTCAGCACAGTTTGGGAATAAAGCCCACATTCAGTACAGTTCGGGAATAAAGCCCACATTCAGCACAGTTTGGGAATAAAGCCCACATTCAGTACAATTCGGGAACAAAGCCCACAGTCAGCATAGTTCGGGAATAAAGCCCACATTCAGTACAGTTCGGGAATAAAGCCCATATTTAGTACAGTTCGGGAATAAAGCCCACATTCAGTATAATTCAGGAACAAAGCCCAAAGTTCGGGAATAAAGCCCACAGTCAGCTCAGATCGGGGATAAAGCCCACATTCAGCAGTTCGGGAACAAGGCCCAGGGGAATAAAGCTCTATCTTAACATAATTCGGGAAGAAGGCCCAAGGGAATAAAGCTCTTAACACAGTTTGGGAACAATGTCCAAGGGAATAAAGCTCTATCTTAAAGCAGTTCGGGAACAAGTCCCAGAGGAATAATGTCCTATCTTAACACAGCTCGGGAATAAAGCCTAGGGGAATAAAGCCCACTTTCAAAGCAGTTCGGGAACAAGGCCCAGGGGAATAAAGTCATTTCTCTACACAGTTCGGGAACAAAGCCTAGGGGAATAAAGCCCAATTTCAAAGTAGTTCGGGAACAAGGCCCAGGGGAATAAAGAAATATCTCTACACAGTTCGGGAACAAAGCCTAGGGGAATAAAGCCCACTTTCAAAGCAGTTCGGGAAAAAGGCCCAGGGGAATAAAGCCATATCTCTACACAGTTCGGGAACAAAGCCTAAGGGAATAAAGCCCACTTTCAAAGCATTTCGGGAACAAGGCCCAAGGGAATAAAGACATATCTCTTCACACTTCGGGAACAAAGCCTAGAGGAATAAAGCCCACTTTCAAAACAGCTCGGGAATAAAGCCCAGGGGAATAAAGCTCTCTCTCAACGCAATTCGGGAACAAAGCCCAAAGGTCAAAGTATCTCAGCACAACAGGAAGTCAAGTGGCAGCTGGCGAGCCAGGTAAGTGAAAATGCATTGCATAACTTTGATAGGATTTTCACTGTTACACATTACACAAGTCCCATCAAAGTGGGGGCGACTGTAGGCACTTTATTTTTGCATATAGGTCCATCTGATGAGTCTCATTTGGAGGCATTACCTTTTAAGTCGCGGAAATCGCGGGAAACAGACGTCGGAATGGGAAATTTAGAATAAGTATGTCATCAGATTCATTACACAAGTTCACTGTTTTCGTTCGTGCTGCGTTCGTGACCATGTTCGAACATCAAGCAGATTTTGGGCGTTCGTGTAGCGTTCGAATCGGTGTTCGAACGGTGTCGGTATTTATGGTTTTGCTGCTAGCCTCAGATCCAAGCCCAATTAGCCCACCAAAGCCCATAAAACATATCCAATTAATAAAATACATATTTAACACATGACAAAATTAAATAAAATCTAAAAATCATATACCAATTTAAAATAAAATCATGCCTAATTAAAATCAATCAAATATATCCCTTCCTAATAAAACAAATATCATGCCTAAACCAAACAAATTTTATATATTAACTTCCTAATTAAACCAAATCTTGTCTCCAATCAATCTTTTGCTTTCCTTGTAAGACACTAATTGATTCCTTCCTTTTCAAACAAGGAGAAGCCCTAGCCTTTGTCTATAAAAGAAACCCAATTCCAACCCTTCACAGGGGCTAGCAGATATACAAAATACTCACAAGTGATTCACGCCCAAGCACTCTCCCAAGCACCCCATTTGCCGCATATTCAAAGCCTTAGAACCCCTGTATTACCCTCCACTGCACGCCCCAAACAGCCCTCTCCTCCTCTTCCCTCCATAACCGAAAATCACAGCCCCTAAAACATCCACTGTATTACCGAAAATCACTACCTAAAACATTCACTGTTTGACCGAAAAAACTGCCCATGGAACACCCCCCAAACTACCAAAATTCACCCCTAAACAACAGCCCTTAACATCACCAAAACAGCAGCCCCAAATACCCCAAAACAGTGGCCTAAAATACTTGAAACAATGACCAAAAAACGTCACCGAAAGAGCGGTGAAATACAGTAAAAACAGCAGCAAAACAGGGAGAACGATGACTCAAAACATTGAGACAACGAACGAGAGCAGTGAACCAGAGAACCGGAGGAGTTGCAGAGCGTTAGCCCTTCCGAAGATCGTGTACCGTACATCCGAGAGGTGATTTAAAAGGTTAGACCTGAGGGCACTTTTTCTATTTATTGTCATTCGTTTTTTTAATTGTTTTATTCGCATGAGAGTCGTTTATGGATGCATGTTGTGCCCTTCGAATGAAAGGGAAAATGTGTCGTCTTTTGTGGTATATAGGATGGAAACCCCGACGTAAATTCCGTAGCTGAATCAGAATGGACGGTAGTGCGGTCTGTACTTGGGATACAACTCAACGTACCACTTGAGTAAACGGCACATATCTCCCTTTATTTTATCTTGATTGTTTATTATCCGCATCTTATATTTCGCCATTTTACTTTCTGTATGTTGTTTGTTTGTGTGTTGATGATGTGATGGGCATGGGCTTAGCATATTGGTCTAAAGGTTTTCCATTCGAGGGAAGAAAAGACCAAAAGGCTACTTTTACGCCAATAATTTGCCGCGCCGGACAAAGTATGTTTGGTTGGATGTGAGATATGTTCAACCGAGCATACGAAGTCCTATATCGTTGTCTTTACTTTCTACGCATTATGATTTTAGCGCATGGGCTTAGTAAGTTGGATTAAATGTCCTCCATGTCGAGGGGTTAAAATCCTTTACCACGATGCTTTGCCGCGCCTTTTAGCCCGTATCATTTATTAGGTGTTATCTATTCATCCGTTCACGTAGGTGTCATGTTGTTCACTGCATTTTGGAGGTCACTGTTGTAACCCAGTTCGAACGCGTTTCAGAACGCCGCACGAACACATGTTTTCTGTCTCAGTTCGTTCGAACGTGTTTACGAACGCTACTCGAACGCGAACCTTCTGTTTACCGTTCAAACGTGTTTACGAACGCTATTCGAATGTGCATGCATTTGTTTCATCAGGTCTGGTCTCGTTCGAACGCGTTATCAAACGCCACACGAACGAGAACCTTTTGTTTACTGTTCGAACGCATTTTCGAACGCTACACGAACGCGCATACACTGAACTGAGTCATTTTCATTACATGTCATGCATAATTGTTTCTTAGGTGATTTCTCTTGTATCATGTAATCAATCATACTATTTGTATTCCTGCATTTATATATTTAATATGTTCATGAGATGGTATTCAAGCATGATTTAGCCTATTTAGTTGTTCATTTTCAAGCATGATTAGTCATTTATTTTGCGTTTGGAATTTGCATTATGTTTAGGTTGTTCTTTGTTTTCCGCATTATATGATCGAAGTATGTTCATGAGATTACCGTGTGCCATTGCATGTTTGCCGTTATGATGATTGCTTTCATGCATGTGAACTTAAAAGTAGAATACTTTTGGAAATATGTTGCGTAGATTCGATTAAATTATTGCACAAATCATTTCATTACAAGTGGCATAAGTAAGGGACCATTCTGAACCCAACAGTTTGAGGTCTTCCCTTGCGAAGGGTGAGTGCGGCCTTAAATCTTTGTCCCGGTTCACACTGGGTGGCGACTCCATTATTCTCCAGTTTAGTCCCCCGCGGGCTACTCCGTATTCCTAACCGGGCCGCGAGCCCGGAACAGCATGCGTCGCCCAGTTTCTGTGTTCCCACAACGAGCAACTCATGCATCCATGTGATACACCAAGCGGACGGATCTCCGCTAGTAGCATATGAGATCGGCTACCCCACTTAAGGGCGGATCATATCATCATGCTAGTCTCTCCGCTTTGTGAACGCCCAGATTATTCACAAAACTATGACTATGAACGTTTGAGAGTAATGATTCTCATAAGGCGTGGAAGCCATCATCTTATTACTCTAAGGGCTTTATTACAGTGTTTGATGATTCATATAAGTTATGTAAGACACGTATAATAAAGATTGTCATTTTATTAATTAATGAAAATATTACAAATACATGTACATATAGCCCATCCACAAGTTGGGTATAGGGCATATCCCTAACACCTAACCAAAAAAAAAACATATAAGTTGAAGAGTAAAATGTGACCTTATATTAAATAAACTAATTAGTTTTCAGTGTTCACACATTAGAAACTTAGATTATAAATTAAAGTATTTTAAAAAAAAAATTCAAACTTCAAGGGTGTGTTTGTTGTGCTACACTGTATTTGATTGTACTGTTTTATTTTAAGATATATTTATTGTATTGGAGTGTAATAAACTTTATATACAACTATATTTAGTATAGTATAGATGATAAAAAAAATATTATACTTTATTCATATTTATTATGTTGTTTTATTAATAAAAATAAAACAACCATTTGAAATCTATAAATATTATCTATTTCATTAATATTTGGTACTGTTAAAATCTCCATCTCTGATTCTATACAACGACACTAATATATCGGTGTAGAAGAGAGACATTATATATCCATTTAAATCGAGAAGAGAGACGAGACTATTTTACTTATTTTATGTTGATAAATTCATCATCATAATGCAAGCTATATTATTTCGTGTCAAACACTCGCCTATACTAATAATACAATACATACCAACTTAATACATAGAAACCAAATATGTCCCAAATGATAATCATAAGAATAAAATGTGAATTTTCCTTCTGACAAAAGTAACAGATACTCTTTGTTTGTATATTGTCTTTTGGTCTTGAAAGTATCAATTTGAATACGATTCCAAACACACACGCAAGCTACTCTTTTCATGCATGTTTATATAATTATATCTTTGCAAGAAACAAGATTTCATGGTTGCTGAGTGAGCCGTCCCTACAACATCAATTCAACTCACAATCAAAAAAAATTTTCTTTTTGGAAATTATCATTAATGACGTAATATGTTTTTCAACTATCAAAATTGACCCACATCGGCACATCCTACACGCCATCATTAAAGATCATAAAAACAAAATTTGGACTAAAATACCCTTTTTCATCAAACTCGTCTCTTTCCTTTTTTGCCACCGAGTCACTGACCCAGCAACACATCTCTGTTTTTTTTTTAATCCAAGCAGCAGTTGAATACTTGAATTCGATAAGCACCTCTACGCACAACCTCCCTGCAAAAAGCTGAGCCAATAGCATTTATCGGAACTGATTAGAATGTAAGATGATTCAATTTGCCAATTTTCAGTTGTAATATTCAGTTCTGAAAATATGATATGCACCTACGCACGAGCTTCCTCTATCCCCTCTTTGAGTTCCTTCCCATTGAGCTACTGTTTGTTAATGATACCATAGTTTTTTTTATACAACTGAGTCTAGTTTTCTGTAACATCCCACTCAGTCACGACAAGTCAAGTACTGTAATTTGCCATTCACATTAAGTTATAATTCATATAATCATATATAAATAGAATTCATACCTTGAAATCCCTACAGGAGACCGGAGATAAATTTCCGACTTCAACACTTTCTTTTAACTTAACAGTCTCAGGTAACCATTTAATAATTTGGTCTTAACCTTTTCATATGATATCCGATTTTTGTGATTTTTATATGGTCGAAAAGCAAAGACCGAGATCTACAATTTTTGTGTTTCCCATTTTCTCAAATTCGTACTAGAACCTAGTCCAAATTGTAAGTTTTCCAGGCTTTCTCTATTTATTTCGGGACTGCCTTAAAATTTTGACACTTGGTTTAATTTTAGTCATTCCTTTCAACAAAAAATCAGCTCATTGCCTATAAATACACAACTATTCACTCTTCTATTTGATTTCCATCAACGTAAAACAAATTTGGGATGCCCTTACATGCCATTTCTACTTCATTTTCGTTTCCATATTTCTCATGCAAGTGTGATGCTTTCTCAAGCTCTTCTTATGACAAATGGCTACGTTGAAAGATCTACAAGGAATGGTTGGCCTAAGTGGTTAGGCCGATTTGGGCATTTTATTTGATAGATCAGTTTGGGCATTATAAGTAACTAAATTGGCAGAGTTAAAATATCATGTCAGTATGTCACGAGCATATCGAGTCATGTATACATCATGAACTTTCATACACGACATAAGCATGTCATGTAATATTAGCAGCTTAATTAGATTAAGCAGCATGTCCATATATTCACGAACCTTGTTTAGTTTCTCTGTTCGAGCATTCTAGTCATACTTGAACACATGTTCTATTAGACACCACACAGGAATCCTTTCAGTAGTATTCAGGCGCGCTGGCCGATGGCGTCAATATGTGAGTTGATGTTATTCCTTTCTCATGTCTTTAGATTATTTATATTTCGTTACGTTTTGTTTGACTCTAGTTTCAATTTACATTTCCAGTTCATGTGTCCAATTTATATTTTCAGATTATGCATTCAATATATACCTTTAGTTCATGCTTTAGATTACGATCTTCCTTTACATTCTCATTTATGTTCTCAGCTATTGATCTTTATCCATGTATTCATTTCATGTAATCAGTTCATATGTTCATGTCGTAGTTTCTGATTACATGTTAGCTATGTATTTAGCTTAGTTATTCGGTTACGCTTCCAATTCATGTTAGTAATTTATGATTTAAGTTTCTAGTTTATTCTCAGTTCATGTTATGTAATTCATGTTTAAGATTCATGTTCCAGTGGGTAACAGTTAATGTTTCTCATGTTCTTATATTACATTTAGCCCTTCAAATCATGTAGCTCATCATTTTAACCATGTACTCAGTTCATGTTATACATATTAGTTCGTGTCTTAGGTTCCCAGCTCCCGATTTTCATGCTAGTCAAGTCAGTTACAATGTCATTCACGTACCATGTATTTTACTTTCCAAGTGATGTTTTCAAGTTTTCTCACTCATGATTATGATTTCAGAAATAGTTTTCATGAAATTCATATTATGTTTTAGTATATATTTTATGTCTTTATAAGTATAATATATGTTTTCACACCTAGTTTAGTGTTGTTCCCTCAACTTTAGCATCCTGGGTTTCTCGCTTTGGGGCACTAATCACCCAACAAGCTCAGTTCATGTTTGCGTTCCCCTGCCTACGTGATGCTAGGTCCCGCTAGGTAAGTTTCAAGCCCCCATGTTACTATGCTGGTGTGGTTTTCATGTATTCAGGCCACGTACGAGCATACGCGGGGCGTCGGCACAATCTCGATACATATAGCATACGTGGGGGAGACGTCCCAATCTCGGTCGTTGTATATTTATGCTTTCAGATCATGTATATAATTTTATGATTACATTTTAGACATGTAATGATTTCCAAACTTAGATCACGACATGTTTTTGATGAGTGGTAAATGTATCACTCTTTCCCACTCATTTGACTTAATATTTTGTATAGTTTCTTGAGTTTTGTGAATATTTTGATGTGTTTTGTGTTATTTTGTAGATAAAAAAAATTTCAGAACAGTCTGGAGGTGATTTGGGGCCAAAATAGTAAAAAAGGACAACAAATGGTAAAATCGTCATTTGGCGCGTCGCGACACCTAACGTGCGTCGGCCTGTGCTAACTTACTCCGCTTCATGTTAAAATACGTTGTGCCACGTGTCAAAATCTGAGAAGTCTGCTAACATGCGCCAGATGCTAACGTGTGCCTGCCACGTGTCAACATCAGCGGAGATCTGCTAATGTGCACCGTGACATATGTCATCATCCTATGGTGCCGACAATCGTCATCGCCATGTGTCGCCAACGTGTCAGCCACGTAGACGTCCACATCAGCAACATGCCAAGTCAATGTGCCACGTCATCGCCATGTCATTATCGGTCAATCATTGCATGCCACGTGTCACAATCTTATGGTGCTAACAATACACATTGCCACATCATCGCCACGCCATCACAATCATTCAGCTCTCAACCACCTCTGCCACGTGTCACCTTATCACCTTACCCACTTGCCATGTGTTGAACTCTCTGCAAGCCACGTCGTAAATCGCGCGAGTCGCATCGTGTAAGGAGTTCACGTCGTGACGTGAAAGGGCCTATCGACGCCTATAAATTCAGCTCGAGATTTCAGTTTCAGATTTACCTTCCTCTCTGTAATTCTCTAAATAAATAAGGAGTTTATATCAAGTTTTCTTTTAATTTCAGTTTTGTAATTAATTTTAGTTACTTTCTGTAATAATAATTTACTTTCTTTACTTTTTCAGTTTTTACTATTCAGCAATGAGGAGGTAACTTCCTTTGCTTCAGTGAAAGGTAAAACTTTTATTACTACTATTTAGATTAATCTCTCTTAATTATAATATATTCACTATTTAAAACTTGACTTAACAAGGATACCGCTATATTGGTCGGTTGGTAATTAATTATAAACTGGTTTTAACCTGACTAAGCATGGATACCGCCTGGTTGGTCGGTTAGTACTTACCGCCTATATGGCTGGTTTATGGACAAATATTGATATCGCATTTATGGTCGGTTGGACTTAATTTGACTTAATCAGGTTACCGCCTATATGGCTGGTTGGTAATATCACACAAGTTAATATATTATATTAAGGGAGATATCTAAAATAGTAATGATAAAAGTAGATCCTCTAGCCCTAGCATTTTTCTTTTATTGTAATTTTCTTTATTTACTTTTCAGCATTTTAATTTATGTCTTTTATTTTATTTAAGTTTTTACTAGCCCTAGTTATGTGTCGTAACTAAGTTAGTTATTTGGGGTTGTGATGAATTCCAATATCACCTGTTTATACGGGGTTATTTTATAGTTTGGGTAATATAAATGTTTATTTATTAAGTCTTAAGCTTAATGCTTCTTGTTAACTGGCCATTAATAAGATTGATCTGGTAAACTTAAAATGAACTTCGAAAATGGATTTTAGGTTTAAGACCCTATACTCAATAGCACACGATCTTCCTTGAGGATAGATAACCCTTTAATAGATTTCCTTACAGGATATGAATATACCTGTCGGGTGTGTTGGACAATTATGACCAATAGCGTCACTATTTGTATAGATCATGGTGTTGTTGTACAAATTAACTATGTGACAAAGTAGATTGCACTCTAATCATTTGTGATTAGATCACCTAGATATATAAATGATAGGAGGTCCCTATGATTTGTTCCTAGACGGAGAATGATATGAGACAGTATCAGTCCACGAAGGATAAATCATTAAATATCCCTAGTCAGAGCATTTTCGAGATTGGACATCGATAAATGCGTAAAAGACTAGTATTACACTTGTGCGCGTTGTGAGGGCACAACGACATAGTTCTCATATATTTGGGTATAGGATACTCATGCAAGTGTAATAGGAGGTTGTGTTTTACCGATGGTACGGGAAACAGCTTCGCTCTGGATAGACCCTTCGGAATTCCATTGGTAGTATGACTATGTGTCCATAGAAGTCCGAAATCAGGGTAGGTGTATGTGGTCTTAACCTGAGACTTGCACCCTAATACTTGCGACAATCGATATACTTTGGTTGTGGTCGATCAGGGCTTTAACAGGTTCTGTGTACGCCAATGCTGGGTATATTGAGAATCGTAGTGTGTTGGGTGTGATGTCAAGACGGAAGTATCACTCCAGTCATAGTGGAGATGATGGTCACGTAGGATACGGGACTGGTTCTCTTAAATGCTGCAGCTATCGGGATATTATGACAAGGTCATGTATATCCGATTATAGAGACTAGTTACCAGACATTCGACATGTGCTTCGTATGGGGCAGACACAATTCTAGCCCCACGCCTAGCACGTGATCATCCGATATTGGACAGAAATACGCAATACTACGTATATTATGCCTGATATAGATCCTTTATTCCTGTAAGGATGTTTCTGGAGAATTGGGTAGGCATGGTGCTTTGCTAGAAGCCAACCTTGTCTTGTAAATCGGTATAAACGTAGTACGAGGTACTTACGTGTTCGGATAGTCCGACGACCGAATTTACTACCAACATATCCGGGGATCTCATGGGTCGCTTCCCAAAGATTCACCGATGACGTATGACTCGCACTCTAAATTAATCTGGGATTAATAAGAAGAGAGAGAAAATTAATCTGGGATTAATTGCGGACATATTTTATCTGGGATAAAATATCATTTAAAGAGAGATAACGATTAATTTGGAATTAATCGATTAATTAATATATTTGATATATTAAATGAAATATGATTTCGACGCGGAATTAAAATTAGATTTTAATTCGGGCGAACGAATTAATTTAGAATTAATTCGTTAGCGACGTGAATAGTGACTTCGCTAGGCGTAATCATTTAATTGCGTCACAACGGAAAATTCGTTAATTTGGAATTAGCGAACCCGAGCCCGGGATTATTTGCGAGTGCATTCGCATTTCGAATTCGAGTGCGGCACGCAAGTCAAATCAAGCGTCAAATCGTAGTCGCATCTAGCGTCACATCAAGAGTCAAATCATGTCACTTTGAGTGATGTGACCATTGATTGATTGATTGATTGATGTGACTTGATGTGAGTTGATGTTTGAGTGTTTGACACTCAAGAGTGATGGTTGATGTGAGTTGTTGGATTAATTAAAAGCTATTTTCCTTTATTTGATTTAGGTATTTGACTTTTAATTTTTTTTGGTATTAGATATACATTTGAATTAACAACAAACACAACTTTCTCTCCATCTCTTTTCTCTCTCATTTGGACGCCCAATGGGCTGTGTTTTCCCTCTTCTGCAGTAGCTCACTGCCGTGAGCTTGGGAAGCAAGAGTGTGTGGTTTTTGTGGCAAAAATCACAAGAGCTAGCACTCCGAGAGACATGCGAAGGTGATAGGGAAGTCCACCCATGAGCGGGAATCAAATGACGAAGCTTGGAGCTTGGTTTCTTGTTGATTGAAGGCCGAAACAGTGAGGACTTCATTGCTACTGCCGTGAGCAGTCCATGGAGCAGAAATGGAGTTTTGTTCGTCAAAGCGTTGCTCAACCGATCGATGTGAGTATTCCACAACTTCTTCAATTTGTATTCGCACGTATTTCATGCTTATTATTGATCTTGGGACCTTAATAGAAACCAACAGGGTGAGGGTAGCCATAATTGGAACTTAATCTTAATAAATCCAGGTAATTTGGTTGACATAGACATATGGTTCAATTGGGTTATACTGGATATTTGCATCTGACCATCGACAGAGGCTTTTGCATAATTTCGTGTTCCAGGTTAGTAAACCGATATATTACACAAACATGAAATAACCACTTCATCTTTAAAAAGATATTAGAAGAAATCACAACCCTGGATAGGTTTTATAATTTGAATTTTCCTCAACCTACTTTCGCGTAATTTTATTTACTTGTCTTTAAGTTTAATGTCATCACCCAGTCAATCAATCAATATGTTAGATACTAGTAATCATTTGGCCTCATAAAAATTAATAGCTTAGGTTTTAAGTCCTCGTGGGATTGATACTTTTTATACTACTTGAACGATAAGTGCGGTGACATTATACGCATGTGATTTCGCACCGGTCAATTTTTTGGCGCCGTTGCCGGGGACTTATTTATCTTTCACTATTAGTTTTGGGGTTAGATACGTTACTTGTATCTAATTTCTTTTTACTTATTATTTCTATTTTCTTGTGTTTCAGGTTCTCAGACACTACATGAGACGAACCAGAAGCTTTGAACTCCGACCGCTTGACCCAGAAATTGAAAGAACCATCAGACAATTGAGAAGGGAAAGGCGAGAAGGCCAAGAATTAATTGTTAGCATGGAACCTGAACCTTTAGAAGTTGCACCATAAATTTCCATTCGAGACAGAACCATTCCGGTGGTTGACGGCTTCATTTCATGTATTGTACTTCCTCCATTACCAGCAAATGTGTGTGACATCAAAATATACATTCAGATGATTCAGCTGTTGGGAAGCGGCTGCGAGTGCGCAACGGAAAATTAAATAAATTATGATGCCGCTATCCCTTTGCCCAAGACCCATTTGTTTTGATTATTCTACAAGCCTAGGCATGCTACTATATATTCTAAGCATAAAAAATCATAAAACATAAAAAGAACATAAACCTAAACATGCTAACTATCATAAGAACTCTAATTAAAAATAAAGAAAGAAAACTTACTTGAACCGAAGACTCCTTCAGTCCTCCCTCAAATCTACAAGCTTTACTTGAACTCAGCAAGCTCTTCCACGTTCCAAAGAGCCTCCCAAGTGTGTGGCCTCCAAAGGTGCACACACCAAAGCCAAAACTCAATGGAAAGACTACGCCTTGAGTGCACGGGTATTTTGCCCTTGGTGCTAGCCTAGGAAAATACCTAAAAACTTTTAACTTGAGATTTCTCTAGTCAAGTAGACTTAAGGATCCTCAAAATCAGTGGCTTACTCTTAAACTTTAGAGTTGCTCACTTATATAAACCTAAGATATGAAAGGTTTTGGTGTAAGAATTTGAAAATAATTCTTTGGGTTTATATAGGTGCTCCAAAGACAACAAAATTAATTAAGAATCCGATGTGGGAGAAATGCTAATTAAATCTTAGCCATTGGATTTTAATATAGTGGTTTAATAAGATTATAAAACCCTAATATGAGTTTGGGCCGAATTGGAATTCAAAACAAATAAAAAAAAAAGCAGATCTTTTTTTTTCATTTTTCTAATTCCCTAAGTACCCCTATTGTCATTCACAATCCCTAAGCCACTTTGGAAACTCATAAATGATCTGTTCAATAATTAAACACGTTGAACCATTTATGAAAAATTCCTACAACAATCATATATGCTGTTAAATTTGTATTGTGCACTGTTAACCATTGATTTCGACTTTGTTGTTCGTGACCTTTTGGGTTCCCCTCAAGTTGGACATGAAATGATTCGTGATAATTTAATCGAAAATAAATTATCCTCCGATCAGATGGTCGTTCGATTTCAATGAACAAGGTTGACATCTAGCAACATGCCAAGGCCCCCAAATGAGAAGGAAAGATATATACACATTCTGTATACGATTTACATATGATACGGTCCCTCGCCTCACTGTATCCCCACTGTTTGACCTAGGGTATGGAAAATGTCTACCCATATAGTCAAATGTATGATGTTGATAGTGTCATGAATCGTGCTAACCCAAGAATCTCACATGATTCTTTCGCTGCGGCCACAATCTCAAGCACTGATCACACATATCAACCCGCGAACTGGAATACTACTCTTATAAGAAAATATTATCCGAGAGAGTGGTGATTCTCTGTTCTATCTTTACAAACTTCATGTGTTTCAACAAATGACCCAATCATACCCTTATGACCAGATCTTTTGAATTGGGGAAGGAGAATGTCAAAGTTATTTGATCCACACATAAGATTGTAAAGACCTCAAGTCTAAGGACTAGTCATACAATCGATACATGAAAGTTCTCACAGACACATGGGATAAACACTCCATGTGAAAACTTTCGGTGGTCAGTTCGATGGACACGAGCAACTCATGCATCCATGTGATACACCACGCGGACGGATCTCCGCTAGTAGCCTATGAGATCGGCTACCCCACTTAAGGGCGGATCATATCATTATGTTAGTCTCTCCGCTTTGTGAACGCCCAGATTGTTCATAAAACTATGACTAGGAACGTTTGAGAGTAATGATTCTCATAAGGCGTGGAAGCCATCATCTTATTACTCCAAGGGGTTTATTACAGTGTTTGATGATTCATATAATTTATGTAAGACACGTATAATAAAGATTGCCATTTTATTAATTAATGAAAATATTACAAATACATGTAAATATAGCTCATCCACAAGTTGGGTGTAAGGCATATCCCTAACAATCTCCCACTTGCACTATAGCCAACTAGTATGAATCTGAACACCATACTCTCGGGTATGCCTATCATGTTTTTTTTGTGTCAGCCCTTTAGTTAGAGAATCTGTAAGATTATCTTCTGTGGGTATTTTCTCTAAAATAACTTCTTTTCTCTCAACAATCTCCCTGATGAGATGAAATCGCCTGAGTACATGCTTGGATTTCTGGTGGGACATGGTTCATTTGATTGAGCAATGGCGCCCGTGTTATCACAATACATCGTGACGCCATTCTTTATCACAGGAAGCACTTCCAGCTCCTTGGTGAACTTCTTTATCCAGAATGCTTCTTTAGGTGCCTTAGACGCTGTAATATACTCGGCTTCAGTGGTGGAGTCTGTTGTAGTTGACTGCTTTGAGCTTTTCCAACTGACAGCTCCGCCATTCAAAGTAAACAGATATCTTATTTGCGATCTGCTGTCATCCCTATCGGTCTGAAAGCTCGCATCACAGTACCCAATGACTTTCATCTCATAACAATCTCCATATGTCAAAAAAACACATCCTTAGTTCTTCTCAGATACTTGAGGATTTTTTTGACAGCTGCCCTGTATTGCTCACCAGGATTTTCCTGATACCTGCTCATTATGCTAAGAGCATAAGAGACATCAGGTCTTGTATATAGCATGGCGTACATGATTGATCCTATTACTGAAGCATAATGGATCATACCTGTACACTCTCTATCTGAATGAGTATGTGGACATTGCTCCTTCGATAATTGATTCCATGACAAGTAGGTAAATTACCTCTTTTAGAATCTTTTCAAAACTTTATCTATATACGTAGATTGAGAAAGTCCTAACAACCTCTTAGATCCTTAATATCAAGGATGTAGGCTGCTTCTCTCAAATCTTTCATGGAGAAATTTTGAGAGATAACCATAAATGGATCGTTTAAGCTTGCATACTTTATTATTATCATCATTAGATGCAAACCCCTTAGGTTGTGTCATATAGACTTCCTCTATAAGGTTCCCATTAAGGAAAGGTGTTTTGACATCCATCTGCAAAATCTCATAATCAAAGTGTGCAGCTAGTGCCAGTAAAATTCGAATGGACTTTATCATTGCAACATGCGAGAAGGTTTCGTCATAGTCAATTCCTTGGATTTGTCTATAACATTTCGCCACCAACGTAGCCTTATAGGTTTGGATGTTTCCTTTTGCATCAGTTTTACGCCTGTAAATCCACTTGCAGCCTATGGGTTTTATCCCTTCAGGTGAATCCACCAAGTCCTAGACTAGATTTTGATACATAAAGTCTATTTTTGATTTCATGGCCTGAAGCCACTTGACTGAATCAATGTCACACATTGCTTCTTCATAACTGGTGGGATCGTCATTATCAATGACCTGATCATGTTCCTCATCATATGGAAACCATATCTTTCAAGCTCATATCTTTCCCTAAGTTCATAACCTTGTGGTTGTTCTGTCGCTGCCTTTTTGAGGGACCTGGGGTTTAGTTCTATGTTAGTTTGTTTTTCTCGTACCTCATCGAGGTCAAGTCTACTACCTAACTAATTTCTTGAGAAGGAATTCATTCTCTAGAAATTTAGAAATTCGTGAGAAAAATGTTCTTTGTTCATTTGGGACGTAGAACACGTATGCTCTTGAGTTCAAGGCAATCCTACAAAATTACATTTAACTGCCCTATAATCCAATTTGTTAGTTGTGTGAGCTTAACATATGCGTCACATCCCCAAACTCTTAGATAACTAAGAATATGACATTTCCCAAACCATAACTCATATGGTGTTTGACCCAAAATGAAAGAGGTAGATCTGTGCCTGGCTTCATTGATCGGACCATAACTAATAATGTCTGATTTCTCCTTTTGGGGAGACCTCATTATGCTGTGGAGTTCCCAGAGGAGTCCAATGGGAAAAAATGTCATTTTCTCTCAAGTAATCTTGAAATACGTCGCTTAAGTATTCACCACCTCGGTCAACCTTAGTGACTTAATACTTTTATTAAGCTGGTTTTCTACTTCAGCTTTGAAGTCTTTAAATTTCACCAAGGCTTTAGATTTGTACCGCATAAGGTACACATACCCATATCGCGAGTGATCATCGATAAAGGTAATGAAGTAGGGGAATCCACCTCTAGCGGTGACTGACATTGGTCAGCATAAATCAGAGTGTATGAGTTCTAATGTCTCCGCTGCAAGCTGTCATTTACCTTTGAAGGGTAATTTGGTCATCTTACCAAGTAAACAAGACTCACAAGTTCCATAAGGTTCATATTTGAAGGGTCTGAAATACCCATCCTTATGTAGCTTAGTTAATCTTGTTTCATTGATATGACCTGAGCGACTGTGCCATAGAAATGATTCATTGAGATTATTCGATTTAACGTTGTATATATTAGAGGTTGAACATTCTTTGGTAGTTTGTAAGACATATATACCATTATTCAAAATACCATCTCAATATTTTATTTCATTGAAATAAATAGAACATTCTTTACAACTTATTAGGCATGAAAAGCCTTTATTACATAAAGAAGAATTTGAAATGATGTTCTTTACTAGAGAAGGTACATAAACACAATATTCCAAGTCTAAAACTAAACCATTCGGCAAAACTAATGAATAAGTCCACATGCACAATACAACTAGTTTTGCTCCATTACCCATGCGTAAGTCAACCTCTCCATGACGGAGTCTCCTACAGTTTCTCAGGCCCTGCACATTGTTACACAAGTGAGTCCCACAACCAGTGTCAAGCATCCAAGTAGAAGGTTCAGAGTTTTGAGAATATAGTTCAATCATATACAACATATCTGAAGCATTGGGCTTCTTGGCCTCTTGGGCTTCCCTAGCTTCATTGGCTTTCAATGATCAACATTATTTCTTCCAATGACCATACTTTCCACAAAAGAAACATTTCCCCTTTCCCTTTTTCTTCTCCACCTTACCATTAGGCTTTAGGTGATCTGGAGCCTTGGCCTTGCCCTTGCCCTTATTTTTCTTTGGGCCTCGTGGCTTCAGGTCCGTACCCATAAGCATAAAGGAGGTTTTAAGCTCTGGTTTCAGGTCATTCTCTGCTTGCTTTATCAGATTGTGCAATTCTGCTAAAGTGGCTTCTTTATTAGACAGATGAAACTGCATAATAAAGTTAGAAAAGTCTTTTGGTAAGGACTGAAGAATTAGATCGTGACCTATCTCATGATCCATGATGAACCCGAGGTTGGCCAATTTTTCAATGTGGCCAATCATCTTAAGCACATGTCCACTAACAGATCATTCCTTATACCTTGTTTGGAATAAGGCACATGACTCTTGGAATCTCACGGTATGAACGGAAGTTGCATACAACTCCTTCAAGTGAAAGATAATGGTTTGAGAATCCATATCTTCGTGAGCTTTTTGAAGTTCGTCCGACATAGAGCCAAGCATTATGCAAACTTCTTGCTCATCATCATCGACGTGTTTCTTCCAAGCATCAAATGTATTTTGGTCAGCATCTTCTGCGAGTTCAGAGGGAAATGCTCTTTCAAGAACATAGAAAATATTTTCTTGTCGTAAGACAATTTTAAGGTTTCTAAAACAGTCATTGTAGTTGTCCCCTTTGAGCTTATGCTCATCAAGGATGGAGCAAAGTGATATTCTGTTTGCCATTTGAATGTTTGTGAAATATTTTAACCCAACTGTTAAGAGAGAATGTAAAAATTAGGAATATGTTTTCATTAATGTTTCATAATAACATGGGCTTTTAATATTATGAAGTTGCTCTCACTCAATTGTTTTAAAATTTTCAGCAAATTGTATCAACCCCGACATGATGGATTTCTTATGGGCAAGGATCCCATTATCATCATTTCACAACTCCGACTAGGGCCGGTCGTTATAAAATACGATAATTAGGTAGGTTCCCTACCAATTTATGATATAAATCACAATTCCTTGATCATTGGATTGGGCAATCAAACATGCCATAGCTTATGCTAGTCCTTGTGGACACCCAATCTTTGCCACTAAGTTATAAGACCACGCCTAAGGGTCGCTGCGTCTTATGACTCAGAAAAGTCAAACCATTGTCAATAGTACGATTTAGGGACAAATTGGTATTGGTCAGTCTGGTAAAGCCTAGTCCTACCAATACGGTTTAAGCACTTTGGGTCTATACTTTACAATGGGAGGCAAATTTTAGACTTAAATTATTATTGAGGATTTTAGCAAGTTTAAGTGAATAACTGTCAAATGGATTCCGTCATTGAAAATTCCACAGAGGGAGGGTGGAGCGAACTCTCTTAAATACCCTTACCTCTTAGGCTCTTATTGCCTTGGTGACATGAAAAAATAATAGATCCTCCAAATTAGTCCAACACTTTAAATATGCTTTAAGGTAAGCTTTGAGTAAATGATTATCTATTTGTCTTCACGGCTTTTCCTTTTGGCTATAAAAAGGTAGTGAGTGAAGGAAGACACCAAATCATTATCAAACTCTAGTAATACCTTTGGTTAAATTAACTTTAGTTTGGAAAGTTTTATTAACACATTGGTCCCACCCCACTGTATCTTTTATAATATCTTTTATTATAAACAAGTGATTTATATTTATTAGCCTTAAAGGTAATAAATCTCTAAGTTCATCACAAAATAATTACTTAGCTAAGGGATAAGCAATATACTCTCTATTTCCTTAGAAAGTCTCTAGATACTTGCACCCTAAAATAATCATGCCAATTCTAATCATACATAGAATCATCAAGCATATGAGTTTTAATATGTTGGAATTATTTTAGGCATTAAATAACTTTGATTAATATTTAATTATGATATTGCATTTTATTTAATCAAATAAATTTACTATTCACATTTTTTTACAGATGCGTGAACTTTAAATTCAATTTCACAATTCAAATCTTAACCAAATCATGCAAAACTTGAGCCTAAAAGTAAGTGCAGGGTGTAGCTTTCCAACGAGCTTTTACAGAGAGAACTAATCAAAACAAAAACGGCACGTGTGATACCACTTTTGGGAAGCGACCACGAGTACGCAGCGGAAAATTAAATAAATTATTGATGCCGCTATCCCTTTACCCAAAACCCATTTGTTTTGATTATTCTACAAGCCTATGCATGTTACTATATATTCTAAGCATAAAAACTCATAAAACATGCGAAGAACATAAACCTAAACATGGTAACTATCATAAGAACTCAAATTAAAAATTAGGAACGAAAAATTCTTACTTGAACCGAAGACTCCTCCAGTCCTCCCTCCAATCTACAAGCTTTTCTCAAACTCAGCAAGCTCATCCACGTTCCAAAGAGCCACCCAAGTGTGTGGCCTCCAAAGGTGCACACACCAAAGCCAAAACTCAATGGCAAGACTACGCCTTGAGTACACTGGTATTTTGCCCTTAGTGCTAGCCTAGGCAAATACCTCAAAACTTTTAACTTGAGATTCCACTAGTCAATTAGACTTAAAGATCCTCAAGATCAGTGGCTTACTCTTAAATTTTAGAGTTGCTCACTTATATAAACCCAAGATATGAAAGGTTTTGGTGTAAAAATTTGTAAAGAATTTTTGGGTTTATATCGGTGCTCCAAGACAACAAAATTAATTAAGAATTCGATGTGGGATAAATGCTAAATAAATCTTAGCCATTAGATCTTAATATAGTGTTTTAATGAGATTATAAAACCCTAATAAGAGTTTGGGCCGAATTGGAATTTTAAAAAAAAAACACAGATTTTTTATTTATTTATTTATTTTCTTATTCATTTTTCCAATTCCCAAAGTGCCCCTATCGTCATTCACCAATCCCTAAGCCACTTTGGAACCTCATAAATGATATGTTCAATAATTAAACATGTTGAACCATTTATGAAAAATTCCTACAGCAATCATATATGATGTTAATGAGAAGGAAAGATATATACCCATTATGTATGCGATTTACATATGATACGGTCCCTCGCCTCACTATATCCCCACCGTTTGACCTAGGGTATGGAAAGTGTCTACCCATATAGTCAAAGGTATGATGTTGATAGTGTCATGAATTGTGCTAACCTAAGAATCTCACATGATTCTTCAGTTGCGGCCACAGTCTCAAGCACTGATCACACATATCAACCCGCGAACTGAAATACTACTCTTATAAGAAAATATTATCTGAGAGAGTGGTGATTCTCTGTTGTATCTTTACAAACTTCATGTGTTTCAACAAATGACCCAATCATACCCTTATGACCAGATCTTTTTAATTGGGGAATGAGAATGTCAAGTTATTTGATCCACCCTTAAGATGGTAAAGACCTCAAGTCTAAGGACTAGTCAAACAATCGATACATGAAATTTCTCACAGACAAATGGGATAAACACTCCATGTGAAAACTTTCGGCGGTCAGTTCGATGGACATGAGCAACTCATATATCCATGTGATACACCAAGCAGACGGATCTCCGCTAGTAGCCTGTGAGATTGGCTACCCCACTTAAGGGCGGATCATATCATCATGTTAGTCTCTTAACTTTGTGAACGCCCAGATTATTCACAAGACTATGACTATGAACGTTTGAGAGTAATGATTCTCATAAGGCGTGGAAGACATCATCTTATTACTCCAAGGGCTTTATTATATTGTTTGATGATTCATATAATTTATGTAAGACACATATAATAAAGATTGACATTTTATTAATTAATGAAAATATTACAAATACATGTACATATAGCCCATCCACAAGTTAGGTATAGGGCATATCTCTAACATCAGCAGTCAGTGCAGTTTTGGGGCAATGCAACTGAAGATCCTAATACCCATATCAACAACTTCCTGGAAGTTTGCGGCACTTTCAATTACAACCGAGGAGTTGAAGAAGCAATGTGACTGTGGATTTTCCCATATTCTTTGAAAGACAGAGCTAAAGCCTGGATATATTCATTACCAGCAAGTTCCATCACAACTTAGAACACTCTAGCCACCAAATTCCTTGCAAAGTATTTTCCACCAGCCAGAACAGTAAAATTGAGGAATGATATCACATCCCTTATACAACTTGACTCGAAAACTCTCTACGAAGCTTGGGAAAGATACAAAGATTTGCTCCGGAAATGTCCTTACCATGAGATTCCAAAATGGCTTCAAGTCCAAACCTCCTATAATGGACTTTCTGGAGTGATGAGAACCACAATTGATGTTGTTGCTGGATGAGCTTTGATGGAAAAAGGAGAAGATCAAGCCTGGGACTTAATCGAAGAAATGGCTAACAACAATTCCTTGTGGCCAACAGAAATGAGCATGATTCAAAGAATTACTGGAATTTATTAAGTTGGAGCCAACTCGGCAGTCAATGCCAAGCTAGATCAGATATGCAAATTCATGGAGACTCTCGGTATGCAAGGCAATATTGGAGCCACAACTTCACCATATGAAGGAGCACCAGAACCAAACCAACAAGAAGAGATGGTGAATTATGTCAATAATTTCAACAGACCGGGAACAATCCATATTCCAACACCTACAACCAATGTTGGAGGAATCATCCCAATTTCTCATGAAGCAACAATTCAGGGCAAAAGAACTATCCATCACCTGGATTCGAGCAACAGAACAAAGGCCAGGAGTAGGCAAATGAACCAGGAATAGCGGAAGTGCTGACTTAGTTAAAAAACTATGATGTTATGTTTCAGAGCCAATATGCCTCTATTAAAGCACTGGAGAATCAAATTGTCAACACAGAACCGAATCCAAGGAACCGAGGGAATGAACAATGTCAAGCCATTACCTTGAAAAGCGGCACTGAGATCAACAAAGATGTTGGAATCAAGGCAACTATTGAAGAAATTCCAAAAGATGCAGTCACACTGATAGAGGAAAAAGAAGCAAAGGAAAAAGATCAAATCACTCCACCTCCATCTTTTCCTCAGCATCTTCAGAAAAACAAGCCGGACAAGTAATTTGCTCGATTCCTGGAAGTGTTCAAAAGCTGCATATCAACATTCCATTCGTAGAAGCCTTGGAAGAAATGCCCAGCTACGTCAAATTCATGAAAGACATTCTTTTACGAAAATGGAGATTGAGAGATTACAAGACAGTAGCATTGACGGAAGAATGCAGCGCCATCATTCAGAGGAAACTTCCCCCGAAGTTGAAAGATCCTGGTAGTTTCACTGTTCCATGCACCATTGGAGAACATTATATCGGTAAGGCTTTATGTGACTTAGGAGTAAGTGTTAATTTGATACATTTTTCTATTTATGGGAAACTACAAATTGGAGAAGCAATGCCTACCTCAATCGGTCTGTAATTTGCTAATAGAACACTTGCATTTCCAAGAGGTGTTGTTGAAGATGTGCTGGTCAAAGTCGACAAACTCATTCTCCCAGCAGATTTCATTATCCTTGACATGGAATAAGACAAGATGTACCTATCATCCTTGGAAAACTATTCTTGGTTACAGGTCGAACTGTTATTGATGTACAAAAAGGAGAACTAACCATGAAAGTGCAGGACTAAGAAGTTACCTTTAATGTTTTCAAAGCCATGAAATTCTCGAGTGATGAAAAGGAAGAAGAATGTTTCAGAATTGATGTTGTTGATAGTATCGTTCAGGATACTAATACAATTCCCACGGAAAAACTTGAAGCTTGCATCACCAACATGCCTGACAGCAGAGCTGATGCTGAAATCCTGGAATGTATCAACTATGTGGACAAGCCGTTCCGCTTCAAATCAACACCACCAGTTGAAAGTCTGGAACTCCCGAAGAAGGAGCGAATCAAAACCTCAATTGAAGAACCACCGCAGCTGGAGCTGAAGTTACTGCAGAGCCATCTCAGGTATGTTTTCCTTGGAAACTCTTCTGAATTACCTGTTATTATTTCTTCTTCACTAACATTGGAGCGGGAAGAAAAGTTGGTGAGAGTGTTACGAGAACAAAAAAAATCCATTAGCTGGACTATAGCAAATATTCGAGGCATTAGTCCATCATTTTGCATGCATAAGATTCTGATGAACAATGAGTACAAACCCACAGTGGAGCATCAACGGAGACTCAATCCAATCATGATGGAAGTCATGAAGAAAGAAATCATCAAATGGTTGGATGCTGACATCATTTACCCCATCTCAGACAGTACTTGGGTGAGTCCTATGCAATGTGTGCCGAAGAAAGGAGGAATTACTGTAGTCACAAATGAAAAATGACGAGCTGATTCCAATAAGAACGGTGACTGGATGGAGAGTATGCATGGACTACCGGAAACTGAACAAAGCAACGAGGAAAGACCATTTTTCGCTGCCATTCATTGATCAGATGCTAGACAGACTGGCGGGACATGAGTTCTACTATTTTCTAGATGGATACTCGAGGTATAATCAGATTGCCATCACCCTAGAAGATCAAGAGAAAACCATTTTTACATGTCCCTATGGTACTTTTGCATTCCGCATGATGCCATTTGGACTATGTAATGCTACTGCCACATTCCGACGTTGCATGATGGCCATTTTCTCAGATATGTTGGAACAAAGTATGGAGATTTTTATGGATGATTTCTCTGTGTTTGGAGACTCTTTTTACCATTGCTTGCAAAATCTGGAACATGTATTACAAAGATATGAAGATACCAACCTGGTACCCAATTGGGAGAAATACCACTTCAGGGTGCAGGAAGGCATCGTCCTGGGACATCGGATCTCACAAAAGAGAATCGAGGTAGACAAAGCAAAGATTGAAATAATTGAAAAATTACCTCCACCAACATCTATCAAAGGGATTCAGAGTTTTCTTGGACACGCTGGTTTTTATAGGAGATTTATCAAAGACTTCTCAAAGATTGCTAAACCTCTGTGCAATCTTCTGGAGAAGGATGTGCCTTTCAACTTCACCAAAGAATGCCAGGAAGCTTTTGAGATCCTAAAACAGAAGCTGATTTCTGCTCCCATCATTGTAGCACCAGACTGAAACCTTCCATTTGAGGTAATGTGTGACGCTAGTGATTTTGCTGTAGATGCAGTTTTGGGACAACACAAAGCAAAGATTTTCCACACCATTTACTACTCCATCATAACTTTGAATGAAGCTCAACTCAACTACACAACCACTGAAAAGGAGTTTCTCGCAATTGTGTATGCTTTTGACAAATTCCGCTCCTATCTGGTGGGTACCAAAGTGGTGGTCTACACAGATTATTCATCAATCAAATACTTGATCACAAAGAAAGATGCCAAACCCAGATTGATTCGTTGGATACTTCTTCTACAAGAATTTGACGTGGAGATCAGAGACATGAATTGACAGAAAATCAGGTGGCAGATTATTTCTCGAGACTCTAGAAAGAGAACAGCTGGCAAAGAACTGACAATCAAAGAAACTTTTCCAGATGAACAGCTTTTTGCCATGAAACAACATGATGTCCTTTGGTATGCTGACTATGTCAACTATATAGTTTCAGGAAAATGGCCGTTGGAATGGACAACTAAGCAACGAAAGAAGTTCTTCAAAGAAGTCAAACACTATGTCTGGGATGAGCCGTACCTGTTCAAACGATGTGTCGATCAATTATTGAGACGTTTTGTTCCACAAGAGGAGGTCAACAGTGTTCTGCAACATTGTCATTCTTCACCATATGGCGGATATTTCAGCGGAAACAAAATTGCAGCCAAAGTCCTACAATCGGGTTTGTTCTGGCCCACTCTTTTTAAAGATGCTTACTTGTTTTCTCTTCAATGTGATAGGTGATGAGCGGAAAATATATCAATATTTACCGCCCCATTAACTTAATATTTTGTTTAGTTTCTCGGGTTTGATGAACGTTTTGATGTGTTTTAGTTTATTTTGAAGGTAAAATAATATCGAGTCTCAATGAAATCATTGAGGACGAAATATGGGTCAAATAAGGGCAATTATTGTACTTGATATTTTCATTTTGGAGATTGGAAACTTGAAAGGGCGTTTTTGACAAAGTACAGTTTTGGAAATTTCAGTTTTTGCCATTTGTCGTATTTTGGGCATAGCGTTTTACTCCGATATCGGATTGAGCTTATTCAAGTGCCAGATTAACGAAGACTCAAAGAGCTACAACTTTGAAAGACAAAATATTTTCGAATTCTGAAGATTGCATGACCGAAATTGATGAAACATCCAGAAGTGTGTTGTGTGTAATTATTAAAGTCATTTTCAAAGCAAAAAAATAAATTAATAAATAAATAATAAAATTATCAAATCATCACCAAACATGATAAGCAATTAGTGGAGCAATTAATAATGGATTTGGTGGAGTAATTAGTGGAGAATTAATAATGGATTTGGTGGAGAATTTGATGGATGATTTGATGGAGGAAATATTTTGCCTATAAATACCAAGCCATTTCATTTGTAAAATTCATATTTTCTTCTTTGAAATTCCTAAAGAATAAATAAGAAGATTGTAACTTGTTTGTTTATTTATAGCTTTCAGTAATTAATTTCCGCTTTCGTACTTTCTTTTCTTTATTTTTCAGTTTTTACTTTCCGCAATTTACTTTTACGCACAATCCTTTCCTTTCTTTACTTTTGCAGTTTTTATTTTTCAAGCAATGAAGAGGTAATTCCCATTTGCTGGGGTGAAAGATAAAGCTTTTATTATTGTTATTTAGATTAATCTCCCTTAATTATAATATATAAACTATTTAAAACTTGACTTAATGATGATACCGCTATATTGGCCGGTTGGTAATTAATTATAAATTGGTTTTAACCTGACTAAGTATGGATACCGCCTAGTTGGTCGGTTGGAAATTAATTATTAATTTGACTTAATCAGGATACCGCATTTATGGTTGGTTGGTAATTATCACGTAAAGTTAATATATTATATTAAGGGAGATATCTAAAATAGTAGTAATAAAAGTTGATCCTCTAACCTCTGTTGGACAATTATGACCCATAGCGTCACTATTTGTACAGATCATGGTGTTGTTGTACAAATTAACTATGTGACAAAGGAGATTCCTCTCTTATCATTTGTGATTAGATCACCAAGATGTATAAATGATAGGAGGTCCTTATGATTTGTTCCTGGATTGAGAATGATATGAGACAGTATCAGTCCATGAAGGATAAATCATTAAATATCCCTAGTCATAGTATAATCGAGATTGGACATCGATAAATGCAGAAAAGACTAGTATTACACTTGTGCGCATTGTGAGGGCATAACGGCATAGTTCTCATATATTTGGGTATAGGATACTCATGCAATTGTTATAGGAGGTTGTGTTTTACCAATGGTACGGGAAACAGCTTCGCTTTGGATAGACCCCCTGGGAATTCCATTGGTAATATTACTATGAGTCTATGGAAGTCCGAAATCAGGGTAGATGTATTTGGTCTTAACCTGAGACTTACACCGCTAATACTTACGACAATCAATATACTTTGGTTTTGGTCGTCCAGGACTTTAAAACCGGTTTCTATGTACGCCTCTTCTGGGTATATCAAGAATTGTAGTGTGTTGGGTGTGATGTCAAGATAGAAGTATCACTCCAGTCATATGGAGATGAAGGTCACGTAGGATACGAGACTCGTTCTCTTAAATGTTGTAGTTATCGGGATATTATGACTAGGTCATGTATATCCGATTAAAGAGACTAGTGACAAGACATCCGAAATTTGCTTCGTACGGGGCAGACACAATTTCAGCCCGAGACCTAGCACGTGACATCCGATTCTGGATCGAAATATGCAATACTACGTATACTACGCCAGATATAGATCGCTTATTCCTGTAAGCATGTTTCTGGAGAATTGGGTAGGTATGGCGCTTTGCTAGAAGCCAATCTTGTCTTGCAAATCGGTACAAACGTAGTACGAGGTACTTACGTGTTCGAATAGTCCGACGACCGTATTTACTGCCAACATATCCGGGGATCTCATGGGTCGTTTCCCGAAGATTCACCGATAACGTATGACTCGCACTTTTATTAATCTGGGATTAATTCGATGAGAGAGAAAATTAATCTGGGATTAATTGCAGAGATATTTTATCTGGGATAAAATATCAATTAAAGAGAGATAACGATTAGTTTGGAATTAATCGATAAAATTAATATATTCGATATATTAAACGAAATTGAATTTCGAAGCGAAATTGAAATTAGATTTTAATTCGGGCGAACGAGTTAATTTAGAATTAATTCGTTAGCGACATGAATAGTGATTTTGCTAAGCATAATTATTTAATTACGTCGCAACGAAAAATTCATTAATTTAGAATTAGCGAACCCGAGCCCGAGAATGATTGCGAGCGCATTCGCATTTTGAATTCGAGTGCGGCACGCAAGTCGCATCAAGCGTCAAATCATTAGTCACTTTGATTGATGTGACAACTAGTCACTTGATTGATTGATTGATGTAAATAGTGATGTGAGTGGTTGGCATTTAAGACTTTAATTAGTTTGACTTTTTTAAAGCAAAAATTGTGTATATGGTTTTAATAAATCAATTACCAATTTTTTTAATCATCCTAACACACATCTCTCTCTCATAACTTCTTATTCTCTCTCGGCCTTAGAGGCAAAATTCTCTTTTCACTGGTTTTTGTAAAAACCGTGAGTCTTGGAGAAGAAATTGATGATTTTGTGGCAAAATCAAAGGTGCTAGCACACAATTGGAGTCACCTTCGCATGTCTCTCGGAGTGATTTGCCACAAAATCGCCACACTTTTGCTTCCCATCTCACGGTTTCTGCCTAGAAAAACCAGTGAAGAAAATGGCCAATTGACCGAAAGAGAGAGAGGAGTTTTGGCTCCCATTCGTGAGCAATGAAAGAGAATGAAGAAGGTGGTTGATAAAAGTAGTGATTGACACCAGTCACTATTCTTTGATTGATGTAAGTTGATGGAAGTTGATGGAAAGCTTTTATGGCTTATTTTTTTGTAAAAGTATTAATTGATTTTTTGAAAATCAATTGTGTATTAGATACACTTTTATCAACCACCTTCTTCATTCTCTCTCATTGCTCACGAATTTGAGCCAAAACTCCTCTCTCTCTTTCAGCCATTTGGCCATTTTCTTCACTGGTTTTTCTGGGCAGAAACCGTGAGATGGAAAGCAAAAGTGTGGCGATTTTGTGGCAAAATCGTCAAGAGCTAGCACTCCGAGAGACATGCGAAGGTGATAGGGAAGTCCACCCATGAGCTTGGAATCATTTGACGAAGCTTAGAGCTTGACGAAGATGATCCAAACCGAAAATGGAGGACACCATTGCAGTGAACTGCCGTGACCATGACAGTGAGCAGAAATAATTTTTTGTTCGTCGTGGCATCGCTCACCGATCGATGTGAGTATTCTGAAACTCCCTCGTTGTATTCGCACTTGTTTCATGCTTGTTAAATGATCTTGGGATGCTTAGAAAATTCCAACAATGGTATCTATGAGCAAGGTTGAGCATGAAAATATATTAGGGTTAAAATTGGGTAAAATGAATTTGAGCATGATTTAATGAAATTGGATGATTTAGTATGCTTAATGTTGTTTAATTGAAGATTGATTGGATCAATTTCAAGAAATTTTGTTTGGAACAATTTTCCCCAATTTTGGAAGGCTTGGCCAAAAAAGTCACTATGCCCTAATGTCTTGGAATTTTGTTTTTTTGATCATTGGATGTGTTGGAAATCATTTGGAAATGTTGATTTAATGTTGAATTTGATTCAATTGGATTGGATTTAAAATTGGACAAATAAATCACCATATTACCGAGACAAATTGAGCATGTATTGGGTTTGATTTTTGATTAAATTGTGTTGGACACTATTTGATGTTAAAGAGCATGATTAGTTGTGTAAATTGATGATTTGGAAATGTTGATTTATGTAATTAATTATGTTATACACTTTAGATTAATTAAATTGTGAAAGTGGATTTTTGTAATTTAATTAATTGGGCCTTAAATTGGATTTGGGCTTTAATGTTGTAAATGGGCTTATTGGGCTTGGTTGTACCAAGATGGGTTTAGGCTAAATTGGTTGGATCCAATTGGCCCCAAAACCGCTTCCATAAAGCCCAAATGCGACTAATGGACCTTTAAAGTTTAATTTGGCCTAATGGGCCTAAATTGATTTCTGGGCTTATGAGGTTACTCCTTGATTGGACTTTGGTTATTGGGTTTGACCTGAGTTGACCAAAAGTCCACGCCTTAAAGAAATTAATTAAAAGCCCACTGGACTTTAATTAAATTGACGTTGGACGTTAATCGGACTTTGAGACTCGTAACGATTAAATTTGGAATTTAAATCGAAAAAGTTCATTAATAAAGTGTAGTATTTAATTTGGAATTAAATAGCGAATTAGTATTAAATACAAATTGAATTGGATTTAATTTTGTAGTTTAATTTAATTTGAGAATTCGTACTTTGAGTACTTATTCGCAAAACGAGTTTGACTCGCATAAAATCAAATCGTTGTTTGAACATTGGATTATCATTAATTATCAGATTAATTAATTTGATTAGATTGATTGATAACATGCTTGTGTGAATACATGGTTGCGATGCATGAATAATGTATATCATATGGATATTAGATTGGTGGGGCAATTTTAAAAATTGTTGTAATAAATTTGATTTATTAATTGGACCTGCCTGTCCAGCCTTATTACCTCCTTATTCTTTGTATTCTCTTCTCACCTATTCCCCTCAATGTAAATGAGGTTTCTTTAGAAGTGTAGTGTAACGGGTAGAGCAAATACTTGTGCTAGCGGGAGAGAGGAAAGGGAGAGATTTGATCTAGGATCAATGTGTAAAGTATCCATCCGCATATCATTATTATTTATTTATACGCGCTTTATTATGTGTTTAAAATGCATGTTTAAGGGTGTATGATGTTGAGAGCTTAACAAAGATAACAAATTGGTTGCCAATTTGCACTCGAAAAACCCTCGCAAAATATTAAGCGTTTTTCCTTCCATTGAGTGATTCTTACTCAAGATCTAAGACTGGCATTGGTTTGTTGGACAAATTCAAGGCCTTTGTCCGTCACGGATGTGTTTGAATCACGAAGGCTTTGTTCCATATTGGTGTCTTGTCCAAGTTGTGGTTTGTTGGCCAAATTCAAGACCACTTCTTGTCCATCGACATTGATTACGAAGATTTCCATGGTCAATGGGTCACGCTTAACTGGGATCACTAAGTTTGTTGTGCCAAAGCCAAGGCTTAGTTGATTCAGAGGAAAAAAGGTTAGGCAATACATTGGATGTATTGGCATATATAAGATATATGTTTCGGACTTGGATGTCCCCCTACTAGATCTAGGAATTGGATTGGATCCAATTGATCTTAGAGATCTACCTAGTTAATTATCATACAATTTGTTGGCCAAAGTCAAGATTGTGTGATATTTAAAGGGATCCTAGCCCACTAGGAAACACGGTTTCCCGAGTACTCGACAGAGGGTTAGAGAATCGCCGAAAAATAGCGGGAGGCAAGAATTAAATTTACAATATTCGTTTAATTACTTGCCATACGCGCTCAATCAAATATCATTCGTCAAATATATTAAATGTTAGTTTGACTAAATTTAAACGTTGTTTTAAAACAGTTGGAGTGTATTCAAACTACTCATTTATATTTGATTATATAATTGGATTATAATAATCAATATATTTGATTTAATTAATTATAGTTGATTAAATAGTTGGACTATAGTAATCATTATAATAAATAGTACCTAAATCGTTGATTAAATAGTTGGACTATTAAAATCAAGATAAAATTGAAAGATTGACATTTAAAACATAATCCTAGGGAAAATGTATTTAAATGTTTTTATTTTCAAATTGGGAATAATATTTCAGAATGGTCCTGGAAAATAATAAGTTACTTTATTTGATAAAATAACATATTATGCCTAAGCCCGGAATTAAGCAAATAGTAGAGCATAATCTTTGGAAGATTTATGTAATGATAACTTAAGTGCTTAATCCATTAAGCTTGTCGCAGTAGACTCCTTAATTTCTTTGTCAGAACTAAGGATTAGATCCTTAAAGTATGATAATAAAATTGAAGGATCTTCATAAATCTATACTTAGATTTTAGAAGTACTAAAATTGCAATAATAACTCTTGGAGAGTTAATGACTATTCCCAATGAGACAAAGTCAAAATTTACAATAAGACAAGTAGAGCTAGTCGCACCTTACTTCGGTATTCTAGAAACCCGAGGCTTGGCCAAAGGCTTTTAAAATGTTGAAAAGGGCAAAGGAAAAATCATTATAATCTTCTGGGAAGATAAATGACATATCCCAAAATGTCTGCCTAAATTATGGCAAACGGGATCGCGGAAGCGTGACTACCGTTTGGACAAAGCAGACACGAAGGAATTGAAGACGAGCAAGGCTATGACTTCAGATATGTTTGTCATAAATATGTTCATTACTAGTATTAAAATTGGATTTTAAATACTTAGTGTGGTACATAAAATATATGTACTGATTTTCAGAATCTTTTATGAGCAGGATACTTACTTCAGATTAAGATAAATCTGTGAATCGGAAAAGGGACGAAAGTCACTGTTTTAACCGTAGATACCTAAGTTGAGGAACTACCTTCGGGTGTGTACCTAAATTAGGAAACTGTTATAATGTAACTAGTTTGACTAGAAACATTATCTCTATATCAGTGTTTAACCCACTGTGGGTTTACCTTTATATTCTAGAACACTAAAGTGTTTTATTATATAAAGATGATATTGAGATATACACATTAGATGTGAATAACAATATTTATGTTTTGAATATAAATAAATCTCAAACATATAAGATGACAAACAAATAGCTCAAACTGATTTGATCAGAAGAGACTTTATTATGGCATTGTTGTCTGGGACACAATTAAACAAGACTCGTATATCCACACTTTTGAATAGTGGGTACTAGGACATATTTGATCCTATTCAAATAAATTCTACGAATCTAGTTTATTGGGAAAAGTGCCTAAAACACTATTTACTTAGTAAAAGTGAAAATGCCACCGATCTGTCAGCCCTAGTTCATAGTGAAGCAAGTGGGCCCATGTCTAGCCAGGCTAGAGGTGGATATCAATATTTTGTGACCTTTACGGATATGGAATCTCGTTATGGTTATGTGTTTCTTTTGAAGAGCACAAATCGGAAACGTTTACAGTTTCGACACGAAATAGACAAACAGATCGGCTAAAGTATTAAACCGTCACGGTAAGACCGTAACGGAAAATACTTAAGCAATAAGTTTCTAATATACTTGAAAGAGTATAGTATTCTTTCAATGAGGACTCCTCCCGGAACACGTCAATTTGACGGTGTGTCCGAACAGAGTAACCGAATTTTGTTGGACATGATAAGGTTAATCATGAGTCGCTCTGAGCTACCATTTCCTTCAACAGATACACATTAACAGTGTAAAACTTATTTTGAATAAGGTTCCATAAAATCTGTTTGACAGATTTCATATTAGATATGAACAGGAAAGAAACTAGTTTTCTCAATCCTGATCATTTGGGAATGCTAGGCATATGTTTGGATGATACCAAACTAAAACCCAAATTGGATAAGTGCCAATTGTAGGTTATCCTAGGGATACCATAAGTATAGTACTTATACAACTCACATGAGAACAATGTTATTGTTGTTCACCATGCGTTTTTCCTAAGAGGAATACTGATATACAGTGGTAAGTGGGAGGAAAGTAAAACTCGATGAAAATCGGAGTAATACTATTCCAGGCACCGAATCTTAATGGAACACAAATAGTTCATCAAGGATGAAAATATACCAGTAATCTTCGAATACACAAGAACCACGTAAGTCAGAGAGAGTCAGAAGACAACCTGGGGTATGGAATTCTGATCTCACCTCATAAAGATGTCAATCTTATTGAGGAATACCAAGAGACTACGAATGAGGAAGTGATACAAGGTATCGACTCCCAATTATGACAAAGTGTCATGAATCCAAAATGGATTCCATCTATATCAACCAAGTTTGGATACTAGTTGTTGTACCGCAAGGCATTGTGCCTATTGGTACTTTATAAGTCTTCAAGGAAGACATACATGGATGGCAACATACCAACGTATAAAGTTAGGGTTTTAGCGGAAAGGTATCGTTATCAACATTGTGTTGATTACGATTCAACCTTTTACCTGTTGCCACGGTAAATCCATTTGGATAATGCTTGCTACAGCAGCATGTTTCATTCATGAAATGTGGCAGCTTAACGGGAAAATCGCTTTCCTGAAAAGGAAACCTTTTTGGAGGATGTTTACAACATCCTGATGATTTTGTCGTACCAAAACTAGCAAACCAGGTTTGCGGGTTATTCGATCCATGTTTGGATTGAAGCAAACATAGGTTCTTAGAATTATCGTTTTGATGTAATCATAATAGTTTATGATTTAATTCAAAACGAAAATGATTCTTGTGTATATAAGAGGGTTAGTGGGAGCGCACTGACAGTGGCTGTCCTATAAAATAATGATAATGTGTCATTTTTTGGAAATGATATTCCATAATACAATCGGTGAAAGCTTGGCTTTCATGAAAACTCTATGAGAAATCGTACATTGAAAAGTGTACGCGACATGGTGTCTCATACGCTTTGAGCATATGGATTCACAAATAGGCCAATCCAAGTGATAGTCACTGGATTGATGTTAAGAACATACTTAGTATCTTAGAGAACTAAGGATGCTGTCTTTATCTATGGAGAAGGAGAACTTGAAATGACTGGGATCACTGTAGCAAGTTTCCTAACCGATGAAGATGACTATAAGTCGCAAAACGGTACTATACATTTTGAATAACGGAACAGTGAGCTGGAAATCTTCTAAGCAAGATACTGTTACCGAATAAACAACAAATGCGGGTTATTGCTGCAGTTGAGGTAGCAATAGAACTCTTCTGGGTCAATAAAAAATCTAATTAGATTTGATATAGTTCTGTTAGCAGCTGAGCTAGGCTTCAGCACATGCTAAAGAATTAACAGTCTCATCAACGATCCAGATATATATTTCGATATTCATCCGATTCGTTCGGATCTTACATCGTGGCGATGTGATGATCGTATAAATTGCATCAGACGATAATCATGCAAATCCGCTTACGAAAGCCTTTCCTCAGCAGTTTGAGCCAACCGTACATAGTTCGGGTGTTAGACACTCGAGTGACTAGCTATAGGCCAAGTAGGAGATTGTTGGACAATTATGATACTTAGCGTCACTATTTGTACAGATCATGGTGTTGTTGTACAAATTCACTATGTGACAAAGGAGATTGATATCTTATCATTTGTGATTAGATCACCAAGATGTATAAATGATATGAGGTCTTTATGATTTGTTCCTGGATTGAGAATGATATGAGACAGTATCAGTCTACGAAGGATAAATCATTAAATATCCCTAGTCAGAGTATTATCGAGATTGGACATCGATAAATGCGTAAAAGACTAGTATTACACTTGTGCGCGTTGTGAGGGCATAACGTCATAGTTCTCATATATTTTGGTATAGGATACTCAAGCAAGTGTAATAGGAGGTTCTGTTTTACCGATGGTACGGGAAACAGCTTCACTCTGGATAGACCCCCTCGGAATTCCATTGGTAGTATGTGTTGGACAATTATGACCCATAGCATCACTATTTGTACAGATCATGGTGTTGTTGTACAAATTAACTATGTGACAAAGAAGATTGCTCTCTTATCATTTTATTTTATTTAAATTTTTACTACCCTTAAATATGTGTCGTAACTAAGCCAGTTATCTGGGGTTTTGATGAAATCCAATATCACCGGTTTATAAGGGGTTAGATTATAGCTTGGGTAATATAAAGGTTTATTTATTGAGCCTTAATCTTAATGTTTTTTATTAACTGGCCATTAATAAAATTGATTAGGTAAACTTAAAATGAACTTGGAAAAGGGATTTTAGGTTAAAGACCTTAGACTCAATAGCCCACGATCTTCCTTGAGGATAGATAACCCTTTAATTGATTTCCTTACAGGATAGGAATATACATGTCAGGCGGGGGTAGCCATAATTGGAACTTAAACTTAATGAATCCAGGTAATTTGGTTGACATAGACATATGGTTCAATTGGGTTATACTGGGTATTTATAATCGACCATCGGAAGAGGCTTTTACATAATTTAGTGTTCCAGGTTAATAAATTAATATATTACCCAACTGTAAGATAACCACTTCATCTTTAATAGATATTGGAAGGATTCACAACCCTGGATAGTTTTATAAATTTGAATTTTCTTCAATCTACTTTCAAGAAATTTTATTTACTTGTTTTAAGTTTTAAAGTCACCACCCAATCAAACAATCAATCTATTAGATACTTGTAAACATTTGACCTCATAAAAAATTAATAGCAAAGGTTTAAAGTCCTCGTGGGATTGATACTTTTTATACTACTTCAACTATACGTGCGCTTACGTTATACGCGTGTGATTACGCACTGGTCAATAGGTGTTAGAGAACATGAAATATTTCAAGGAGAAATGAATGACCTATGCAAAATATTCTGGAAGTGGAGATATTCGATGTGTGGGATATTGATTTTATAGGACCCTTTGTTCCATCATTCGGAAACCTGTACATATTGGTTGCTGTAGACTACGTCTCCAAATGGGTTGAAGAAATTGCACTGCCATCCAATGATTCAAAAGTGGTGATCAAATTCCTTAAAAAGAATATTTTCACTGGCTTCGGAACACCTCAGGCAATCATCAGCGATGGTGGCATACATTTCTGCAATAGATACTTTGATGCATTCCTATCGAAATACGGAGTTACTCATAAATTTTCCACTGCTTACTATCCACAGTCAAATGGACAGGTTGAAGTTTCAAAGACGGAGATAAAAAGAATCTTGGAAAGAACTGTTGGATCAACAAGGAATAACTGGTCTGAAAAACTAGATGACACATTATGGGCCTATCGGACAGCTTACAAGAAACCTATTGGTATGTCCCCATAACAAATGGTGTATGGAAAAGCATTCATCTGCCAGTTGAGCTTGAACACAAGGCATACTGGGCACTGAAGAAGTTGAATCTTGATCCACAAGCTGCAGGAGAGAAAAGACTTCACCAACTCAACGAATTGGAGGAATTTCACTTACAAGCTTATGAAAATGCCAAACTGTACAAAAAAAAGACTAAAAGTTGGCATGATAAAAAAACTAGTGCGCAGACAATTGGAGCCAGGGCAGCAAGTGTTGTTATACCATTCACGGTTAAAACTTTTTCCTGGAAAGCTGAAGTCAAAGTTGTCAGGTCCATTTGTGATTACTCAAGTGTTACCATATGGAGATATTGAGATATACAATCCCAAGTCCAATAACACATTCAAGGTTAATAGTCAGCGTGTCAAACACTACTGGGGAGAATCATTTGAGTGAAAAAAAGAAAAGGTCACACTTTCAAATCCATCATAACGTTTGAGAAGTCACGTCTAGCTGACGACGTAAAACTTAACGCTTGCAGGGAGGCAACCCATGCAATTTATGTATATATTGTGATCTGGTTTGTTTTATTTTTGTGTGTTTGATTTTTACAGGTAAAGTCATTTCACGATTGAAGAAGCTCTCACAAATCTTCACAAGTAATTTCCTTATCTCTCTAAAAAATATCTGATGAAATTCTACAAAGCTCGGTTGGAACGAATGAGACTATTGATGATAAAAGGTATTTCTACTGACATTCGTTGGATTATTGAAGCACGGGTCCGATTGGCAGGTGAGTCCTCTGACTCTTTTATTTCACATCTGTCTGGTTTAGGAAGAATCACATATGCTAAAAAGAGAAGATCTAAAAGAATAGGTGTTTGCAATAAATCTGCTCGTATGTTTTGTGATACTCGTTGTCGTTCTTTAGGAATGGTGTCTAATAACCGTAAAGATAAGTTTAATTTCATTAGGGATAACTTGAGTAAAGAGTCTTTGGATGACATATCTAAAACTCTTGAGACGCATCCCAGTGGATATGTATATCACGAAATTCGCGTGTTATATACACAATTCCAAAGAGAAAGACAACAGTTAAGTGTCGGGAATCTGACTAAAAAAGACCATGTTTGCCAATTTATAAGAAAATTGGATGGGAAGCTTGTCCCTGACGCATAGACGTCAATCAAGCCGTAAATTATTGTAAATATTATATATCTTTGTCTTTTCCTAATAATTATGATTTTTTTTGTTGTTTTCTTTTATTTTCTCCACATGATCTAGACCGTTTTGACCTTTCACGATTTACTATTTTGCTACTAATCGTTCTTGGAAGATACTAGTGCTATAATTACTCACCCTCTTTTCAGGTGTTATAAATTCAACTCATCTTGGCACTTTTGAAGGCATCCAGATTTGAGAAAAGAAACATACATAAAATGGAAGCTACTTCAAGAAGACGAGTTGTTAATATATGTGTCTTTTGTGGTACTAGTGTTGGTACTAAGCCACAATATGTAGCAGCAGCACAAGAATTGGGACGAATCATAGCTGAGAAGAATATGCACCTAGTATATGGCGGAGGCAGTCTTGGACTAATGGGGATCGTTTCAAAGGCCGTACAGGATAGAGGAAATCAAGTTCTGGGAATCAACCCAAAACCCTTGGCAGAGGCAGATCTCATAGGATCATCAAACGGAGAAGAACTGATCGTGCGAGGTATGTCTGAACGACTGGTGGAAATGATTAACCGTGCTGATACTTTTATTTCTTTGCCAGGTGGTTTGGGTACGTTGGAGGATATTTTTACAGTGCTATCTTAGGCGAACTTGAACATACACCAGAAACCAATTGGATTGTTCAATGTAGATAGATTTTATGATTTTCTTTGTGTGTTTCTTGATGATGCCCAGAGAAATGGGTTCGTGTCAAAACCTTTAAAAGAACTCATCTTCACTGCCAGAACTGCCCAGGATTTAATTGACCAAATCTTAACCTTTGAACCACAAATTGACCTTTTCCTTTCCTTTCCAAGATAAAAAATGTCCGATGATGATCGTGGTAAGAAGCGTCGAATAAATCTAGATCTTAACCTTTAAATTTCCCATTTGGATATAGAATTTCAGCTAACCAGGTACTATCTTCTAAACTCTTCTTCTATTATTTAAGACATTGGGGACAATGTCTCATTTAGGTTTGGAGGTGGGGAATAGTTGATTAGTATCTTGTTTGTATGTTGTTCTTAGTCCAAAATTTTTCGAAAAATACAAAAAAAAATTGAAAATTTTCAAAAAATTTTACAAAAATCAAAAAAATATTTTGTGTTTTTTTGTTTTTTTTTTTAATTTGATTAATCGGGTGAAATTGGTGTGAGATAGCTATGTAAGGAGTTTCCACTCCGGAGACGTATCTCAAACCTATTTCGGAACAAGTTAATTATTGTTTATTTCCTTTTAAATTATTTAATTTGTGAATTCTCCATAAAATTGACTAAAAATGAATCTTCATATGCTCAGTTGACATGTATTATCAATGTGCATGGTAACATACGGACATGAGCTGTAATTGAAAAGCTTGTAATATTCAGTGCTCTAATTTAATTGGAGGAAGCATCTATGAAAAGCGATGGGATAAAAAAAAAAACGTCTGAGATCTGAGTTATTAAGTATGTAGTGGTGTTTTAACAACTAGTGCCCTAAAGCCAACTGGTTTGGGAGTCACTGGCCCAAGCTCGCTATATGGATCAAGGATGTTGCAAAAATATATATATCGGAAGTATGAGTAATAAGTATGTATGGGTGTCTTATAACTTAGTGCCCTAAAGCCAACTGGTTTGGGAGTCACTGACCCAAAGCTCGCTACATAGACATAAGATATTGTATATATATAAATCAGAAAAATTATTCTATTGCTGCAAAAAGGTGTGAATTCTAATAAAACTTTAGGACAAAAATATTACTTTCTTCTCAACTGCACTTGTGACTATTGTGGGTAAAATGAGTTGATTAATATTTTGTTGACTGTATGTATGGAGAATGGTATATATAATCAGAGAATTTACTTATTCGGTAATTTAGAAAGAAACAAAACAACTAGTAACTTGGAGTAGAAGTTTCACCTACTTAATCACTGACTTCTTTATTCTCTTTTTTCTTGTCTTTTTGCTTTTGTATGCATTAGTTTTACTATCTTTTTACTTTTGTAAGATATTTGTGGGTATCATTGCTGTAAACCCTCACGAGACTACAACTCGTCCACTAGGGACACCTAGGGGTTTAAAGGCTTGTTGCATACGCTAAATGCAACCGTGATCCCGATGAAAGTGGCTTTGCTTAATTTTTATATTATTTTATTTTGTGTTTTGCTCGAGGACTAGCAAAATGCTAAGTTTGGGGGTGTGATGAGTGGTAAATGTATCAATATTTCTCACTCATTTGACCTAATATTTTGTATAGTTTCTTGAGTTTTGTGAATATTTTTATGTGTTTTGTGTTATTTTGTAGATAAATAAAATTTCAGGACAGTCTGGAGATGATTTGGGCTAAAAACAGTAAAAAATGACAACAAAGGGTAAAACCATCATTTGGCGCATCACGACACCCAACGTGCGCCGGCCTGTGCTAACTTGTGCCGCTTCATGCTAAAATACGCCGTGCCACTGTCAAAATCTAAGAAGTCTGCTAACATGCGCCGGATGCTAACGTGCGCCTGCCATGTGTCAATATCAGTGGAGATCTGCTAACGTGCGCCATGACACGTGTCATCATCCTATGGTGCCGAAAATCGCCATCGCCACATGTTGCCAATATGTCATACACTTGTCAGCCACGTAGACGTCCACATCAGTAATGTGCCACGTCATCACCACATCATCATCAGCCAATCATTGCATGCCATGTGCCATAATCTTATGGTGCCGACAATACACATTGCCACATCAGCACAATCATTCAGCTCTCAGCCACCTCTGCCACATGTCACTTTATCACCTTATCCACTTGCCACGTGTTGAACTCTCCGCAAGCCACGCCGTAAATAACACGCAACGCGTCGCGCAAGGAGTTCACGTCGCGATGCGAATGGACTATCGACGCCTATAAATTCAGCTCGAGATTTCAGTTTCAGATGTATCTTCCTCTCTGTAATTCTCTGAATAATAAGAAGTTTGTATCTATTTTTCTTTTAATTTCAGTTTTGTAATTAATTTTAGTTACTTTCTGTAATAATAATTTACTTTCTTTACTTTTTCAGTTTTTACTATTCAGCAATGAGGAGGTAACTTCCCCATGCTATGTTGAAAGGTAAAACTTTTATTACTGCTATTTAGATTAATCTCCCTTAATTATAATATATTCACTATTTAAAATTTGACTTAACAATGATACCGCTATATTGGTTGGTTGGTAATTAATTATAAACTGGTTTTAACCTGACTAAGCATGGATACCGCCAGATTGGTCGGTTGGTAATTACCACCTATATAGTTGGTTTATGGACAAATAATGATACCACTTTTTTGGTCGGTTGGACTTAATTTGACTTAATCAGTTTACTGCCTATATGGCTGGTTGGTAATATCACACAAGTTAATATATTATATTAAGGGAGATATCTAAAATAGTAGTGATAAAAGTAGATCCCCTAGCCCTAGCATTTTCTTTTATTGTAATTTTCTTTATTTACTTATCAACATTTTACTTTATGTCTTTTATTTTATTTAAGTTTTTACTAGCCCTAGTTATGTGTCGTAACTAAGTTAGTTATATGTGGTTGTGATGAATTCCAATATCACCGGTTTATAAGGGGTTATTTTATAGTTTGGGTAATATAAAGGTTTATTTATTAAGTCTTAAGCTTAATGCTTCTTGTTAACTGGCCATTAATTAGATTGATCTGGTAAAATTAAAATGAACTTGGAAAAATGATTTTAGATTTAAGACCATAGACTCAATAGCCCACGATCTTCCTTGAGGATAGATAACCCTTTAATAGATTTCATTATAGGATAAGACTATACCTGTCGGGCGAGGGTAGCCATAATTGGAACTTAATCTTAATAAATCCAGGTAATTTGGTTGACATAGACATATGGTTCAATTGAGTTATACTGGGTATTTACATCTAGCCATCGATAGAGGCTTTTGCATAATTTCGTGTTCCAGGTTAGTAAATCGATATATTACGCAAACATGAAATAACCACTTCATCTTTAAAAATATATTGGAAGAAATCACAACTCTGGATAGTTTTATAAATTTGAATTTTCCTCAACCTACTTTCACGTATTTTATTTAATTATCTTTAAGTTAAAGTCATCACCCTGTCAATCAATCAATATGTTAGATACTAGTAATCATTTGGCCTCATAAAAATTAATAGCTTAGGTTTTAAGTCCTAGTGGGATCGATACTTTTTATACTACTTGAACGATATATGCGCTTGCATTACATGCGTGTGATTTCGTACCGGTCAGTTTTCAGTATCAATTACTTGTTTTTTGGCATGTAGTATAGTTTTCAGATGATGAGATTATTTTACAAGTTGCACATTGTGTTTCCTGATTATGTCATGTCTTGTCATTCAGTCAAGGAGGTCAAATAGATTTTGGTTAGGATAACATGTCATCCATACCATTTATGATTTTATATATACAAGTTATATATTTTCAGACCATGTACATGTTTTACAAAGTTTCAATATATTTTTATATTTACATATATACTCATGTTTTACCGCTCATGCATATATGTCACGATAGTTCATAGCTTCAGTTAGGCATGTTAGGTTTTTTTACCATGTTCAGATTACATAGTTTCAGAATAGGATCACGCATGGTGAAAGTCATGTTTCAAGCATGCAATGTTAGTTTTAGGTCAGATCACGCTGGTTTAGATCATGCTAGCAAGTCATTTGTTGGGGTTTTAGCACGGGCGCAATTGAAGCGCGCGATTCGGGCGAAATCATAACTTTAAAACTTTTAAAATTACCAAATAAATTATTCAATAACCAATATGAATAATTCATTCATATTTTACCAAAATATATTTATTCGATATCAAATAACGACATAAATAGATTAGAAATATCGTGAAATTTTTACGAAAATATTTTCCACAAAATGTCATAAAATGCGTTTTTGTCCGAACCAACCAACCAACACACATGGGGGCTGCCCATGTCAGCTCCAATAGTTCTAGGGAAGTTCATGAGCTGCCCTAACAGTTACCAATTCACTGTTTGGATAGCGGACACCCGGTAAGCCCTAAACTCACCCGGTAATGCCATTTTTCACCTTTTTCGCATATTTCAACTCTGAAATAATTTCCGGCAATTGTTCCAATGCCCAAAAAACATCCAATACATTTATATAACATACTTGTCATCACCAAAATCATAAAAATTCCAGATCTGATTTGGTAACTAAAAATATCATTTTTCATACTTTAAATCCAAATTTCTAAACATTAATCATATTAATAATTAACACCAACCAAAGCCAATGACCGGTGTTTACACATGCGCATAACGCAAGCGCACGTATCGTTCAAGTAGTATAAAAAGTATCGATCCCACGAGGACTTAATACGTAAGCTATTAATTTTATGAGGTCAAATAATTACTAGTATCTAACAGGTTGTTTGATTGATTTGAAATGGTGACGATTCTAAATTTAAAAACAAGTAAATAAAATTGTTCGAAAGTAGGTTTAAGAAAATTTAATATTAAAACTATCTGGGGTTGTGAATCTTCCTAATATCTTTAAAGATGAAGTGGTTATCTTAAAGTTGTGTAAAATATTGATTTATTAACCCGGAACACTAAATTATGTAAAAGCCTCTTCCGATGGTCAATTACAAATACCTAGTATAATCCAATTGAACCATATGTCTATGTCAACCAAATTACCTATATTTATTAAGATAAGTTCCAATTTGGCTACCCCCGCCCGACAGGTATATTCCTATCCTGTAAGGAAATCTATTAAAGGGTTATCTATCCTCAAGGAAGATCGTGGGCTATTGAGTCTAAGGTCTTAAACTTAAAATCTCTATGTCTAGTTCATTTTAAGTTTACCTAGTCAATTTTATTAGTGGCCAGTTAATAAAAAGTATTAAGATTAAGACTCAATAAATAAATCTTTATATTACCCAAACTATAATCTAACCCCTTATAAACCGGTGATATTGAAGTTCATCACAACCCTAGATAACTAATTTAGGGGGATGTATTGAATTGAGATTTTAAAAGACTATTTTAAGTTAAATAAGTCTTGTGTTATTCAATTAAGACTTTTAAATAATCTAAAAAGTTTTGTGGTATTCTATTAAGACTTTTAGGACTTTTTAAATAGAGTGTCCAAATCCAGTGGTATTCAATCAGGACTTTAAACAAATAATAAAAAGTCTTATGGTATTGAAAAACTTGTTGATTTTGAAGGATTTTTTTATATATGAGATTGTGTGAGACTTTTTAGTAGAAAGTATAAATATCAAATCCTATAAAAAATCCCACCATAACCCATCAGACTTTTGACAGGAGAGTTTTTTTAGGCTAGAGAAAAGAAGAAAAATAGACTTGTGAACTCTTCGTGAACAAGGTACTTTTGTGTTCCATTTTTTTTTGTTATGTGTGGATCGATTTTATTTGTGAATTAAAAATAGATAGATTGATGATATAGGTTTATTCCTGAAATATTTGATTGTTGTGTCATTTTTGCTGTTGTTGTGTCCTTTATTGAATCTCAAAGTAATCTCACTGTGAATCCGATTTTAAAAATTAAAAACTTCCAGTTTGATTTTTCAACCTTAAAAAAATTGTTGTATTTGTAAAGTACTTACTCTCTTAACCCACCACAATCTGTAAAATGGCTTTAGAAGTAGTATTCACATATCAATTTCATAATAAAATAATTAATGATGTGAACGAATTAAAAGTTTTTAATCTCAGGCTGAAAGCTATTTTGAAATGAATTAAAAGTCATTTTGAACGAATATATACCAAACCTATATATTTTAATCATGTTAGGATTTGTTGAACTATTTTTTTATCATTCCCCTTTAGGTTTTACTTTGATTGAATTAATTCAGTTATAATTTGGTTGAACTATTGTTATTATAATTTTTTTGTTTAAGAAATTTGAATATTAGCTTTTACTTTGATGAATATTTGATGTGCACATGATGATTTATTGGTATCAATTTATAAAAAAAAAAATTTGATATTCCACTTCCTATAGATTGTGTTGGGATGAATTTTATCATCAAATTCCGTTTGCTTTATCAATCTTGATTATATGTTCCTATACCCTTTGAGTTAAATGCATCGTTTATTGTTTGTTAACATCCAACAAATTTTCTTAATTTATTGTTTTGCAGCCTCATATATATATATATATATATTTTATGGATGTATAATGTCACAATCGCACATGTACAAAGGTAACGACATAGAGGAAGAAGAAATTAATGACAAAGATATGAATGATGAAGAATTTTATGAAGCCATTTACTATTCAATGATGGCAATTTATTCAATAATGCATGTGTTAAATCAATTTTTGTTTATGATGCGTGGTGAACATATTGAACGTCCATTAGCTCGACGGCGAATTACTACCATTGGATATGACTATTTCATATGGTTATATTTCATATGATTCTATTTTCTGTTATTGTTGATGCAAATGTCCACAGCTTGAACCAATTGACTTTCATTAGATTTTTTTTTTATTTATGGTTCTATTCTATATAATATCTATTTAAAAAAAAAAAGAACAAAAAAATCTACATGAAGTCCTTTCAAATCTTACAAATTCTTATGATATAAATATTTTAAAATCTTATAAGTAAAAAATATTTATTAAAAAAAATATCATAAAATCTTATAAGTCATTACATTCTTTAAATATCTTTTAAAATCTACTGGACTTATTTATCGATAAATAGTCTTTTAAAATCTCAATTGAATACACCCCCCTTAGTTACAACACATAACTAGGGCTAGTAAAATAAAAGACATAAAGTAAAAATGTCAAAAGTAAAATGCGGTAAAGTAGAAATTGAAAAGTAAAATAAAATAAAATAAAATGCTAAGGTAAAAGGAATTACTTTTACTATTTACTATTTTAGATATCTCCCAAAAAATAATATATAAACTTGTGATAATTTTACCAACCAGCCATATAGGCAGTAACCTGATTAAGTCAAATTAAGTCCAACCAGCCATTAAGGCGGTAATATTTGTCCATAATCCAGCCATAAAGGCGGAAGCAAAATAAACCAGCCATAAAGGCGGAACCAAAATTTAATTACCAACCGACCAATCTGGCGGTATCCTTGATTAGTCAGGTTTAAACAGGATTAAAATGAATTACCAACCGACCAATCTGGCGGTATCATTTTTAAGTCAAATTTTAAATAGTGAATATATTATATTTAAGGGAGATTAATCTAAATAGCAATAGTAAAAGAATTACCTTTCACCCTAGCAGGGGGAAGTTACCTCCTCATGGTTGAATAGTAAAAACTGTAAAAATAAAGAAAGTAAATTACTATTATTACAGAACGTAATTAAAATTTAATTACAAAACTTAAATTAAAAGAAACTAGAGAGAAGACTCCCAATTTACATCAAAGAAATGAGAGAGAATGGTATAACTGAAACTGAAATCTCGAGCTCAATTTATAGGCCTCGGTGGGCTCTGGGCGTCGTGACTCCAAGGGTGTGGGCGCCGCGACGCTGGAACAGTTAGGCGTGGCACTCTCTGGTGATGACACGTGGCGATTCTGATAATGAGATAAAGCGACACGTGGCAAGGCGGCTGAGAGCTCAATTATTCTGTTGACGTGGCATGACGTGGCAGTGACATGGCGACACGTGGCGAAAGGGAGGGTTGGCTGTTGGAGTTTCTACGGCCCCGAGGATCGATTATCAAGCAAGAAATAAGTGCGAATACAAACGACCAAGTTGCAGAATACTTACATCGATCGGTTGAACGATGCGAGAGGCAACAAAAATCCATTTTCTGCTCACTGGTGGTCACGACAGTGGGCTGTGACAGTCCTCCAATTTTTGGCTTTGTGGATCAACCTTCAAGCTCCAAGCTTCGTGATTTGATTCCATGCTCATGGGTGGACTTCCCTACCACCTTCGCATGTCTCTCGGAGTGCTAGCTCTCAAGAAATTTGCCATAAATTTCCCACACTTTGCTTCCCTATGTCACGGTTTTTAGGCAGAAAACCAGTGAAGAAATTGCCCCAAGGGCGTAAGAGAGAAGAAGATTATTTGGCCCCTTGGCCGAATACCAAAAGAAGAAAGAGATGAAGTGTTAGTTGTTTGATGGTTTCTTATTTGTGTATCTAATACAAAAATTTGTATTTCAAATTCATTTACCATGAATTTGGCTTTCAAAAAGTCAAGCATTTAATGCTTCAACCATTCACATCACTTCCCATCAATCAATCAAGTTGTCAAGTCACATCACTCAAAGTGACAAGTGATTTGATGCTTGAAGTGACTGATGATTTGACGCTTGATTTGACTTACGGGCCGTACTCAAATTCGAAATGTGAATGCACTCGCAAACAATCCCGGGCTCGGGTTAGCTAATTCCAAATTAACGAATTTTCCGTTGCGTCGTAATTAAATGATCATGCCAAGCGAAAGCACTATTCATGTCGCTAACGAATTAATTCTAAATTAACTTGTTCGCCCGAATTAAAATCTAATTTTAATTCCGCGTCGAAATCCAATTTCGTTTAATATATCGAATATATTAATTAATCGATTAATTCCAAATTAATCGTTATCTCTCTTTAATTGATATTTTAATCCCAGATTAATTTTCTCTCTCATCTAATTAATCTCAGATTAATTAAAAGTGCGTGTCATACGTCATCGGTGAATCTTCAGGAAGCGACCCATGAGATCCCCGGATATGTTGGCAGTAAATTCGGTCGTCGGACTATCCGAACACGTAAGTACCTAGTACTACGTTTGTACCGATTTACAAGACAAGGTTGGCTTCTAGCAAAGCGTCATGCCTACCCAATTCTCCAGAAATATCCTTACAGGAATATAAGATCTATATCAAGCGTAGTATACATAGTATTACGTATTTCGATCCAGTATCGGATGATCACATGCAAGGCCTGGGGCTGGTACAGTGTCTGCCCCGTACGAAGCATATATCGGATTACGAGCAACTGGTCTTTTTTTTATCGGATAATCATGACCAAGTCATATTATCCCGATGGTTGCAACCCTTTAGAGAACCTGTTATGTATCCCTACGCGATCATCATCTCCATATGACTGGAGTGACACTTCTGTCTTGACATCACACCCAACACACTACGATTCTCAATATACCCAGCAGAGGCGTACACAGAACCTATTAAAGCCCTGGACGACCAAAACAAAAGTATATTGATTGTCGCAAGTATTAGCGGTGCAAGTCTCAGGTTAAGACCAAATACACCTACCCTGATTTCAGACTTCCATAGACAAATAGTCATACTACCAATGGAATTCTGAGGGGGTCTATCCAGAGCGAAGCTGTTTCCCGTACCATCGGTAAAACACAACCTCCTATTACACTTGCATGAGTATCCTATACCAAATATATGAGAACTATGCCGTTTGTGCCCTCACAACGCGCACAAGTGTAATACTAGTCTTTTACGCATTTATCGATATCCAATCTCGATAATACTCTGACTAGGGATATTTAATGATTTGTCCTTCGTGGACTGATACTGTCTCATATCATTCTCAATCCAGGAACAAATCATAAGGACCTCCTATCATTTATACATCTTGGTGATCTAATCACAAATGATAAGAGAGCAATCTCATTTGTCACATATTTAATTTGTACAACAACACCATGATCTGTACAAATAGTGACACTGTGGGTCATAATTGTCCAACAATCTCCCACTTGGCCTATAGCCAGTCACGCGAGTGTCTAACACCCGAACTATGTACGGTTGGCTCAAACTACTGAAAAAAGGCTTTCGTCAGCGGATTTGCATGATTATCATCTGATGTTATTTATTCGATCATCACATCGCCAAGATGTATGATCCAAACGAATTAGATGAATATCGAAGTATCTATCTGGATCGTTGATGAGACAGTTAATTCTTTAGCCTGCGCTGAAGCCTAGTTCAGCTGCTAAAAGAACTATATCTAATCTGATTAGATTATTATCGATCCAAATGGCTTCTATTGCTGCCTCAGCTGCAGCAATAACCCGCATTTATTGTTTATTCGGTAACATTATCTTGCTTGGAAGATTTCCAGCTCACTGTATCGTTATTCAAATTGTATAGTACCGTTGTTACGACTTATAGTCGTTTTATCGGTTTGGAAACTTACAGTAGTGATCCCAGTCACTTCAAGTTCTCCATCTCCATAGTATAAGACAGCATCCTTAGTTCTCTAAGATACTAAGTCTGTTCTTAACTTCTATCCAGTGACTATCACATAGGATTGACCAGATTGTGAATTCATATGCTCTAAGCGTATGAGACACCAGGTCACCTACATTTTTCAATGTATGAGTTCTCGGAGAGTTTTTCATGAAAGCCAAGCTTTCACCGATAGTTTTATGGGAAATATCATTTCCAAGAAATGATATGTCATCATTATTTTATAGGACATTCACTGTCAGTGTGCTCCCAATAACCCTCTTATATACACAAGAATCATTTCGTTTTGAATTAAATCATAAACCATTATAATTACATCAAAATGATAATTCCAAGAACCTAATGCTTGTTTCAATCCAAACATGGATCAAATAACCTGCAAACCTTGTTTGCTAGTGTTGGTATGACAAAACCGACAGGATGTTGTAAACATCCTCCAAAAAGTTTCATTTTCAGGAAAGCGATTTTCCCGTTCAGCTGACATATTTCATAAATGAAACATTCAGCTTTAGCAAGCATTATCCAAATGGATTTACCGTGGCAACAGGTAAAAGGTTGAATTGTAATCAACACAATGTTGATAACGATACCTTTTCCGCTACAAGCCTAGCTTAGTACGTTGGTATGTTGCCTTCCATGTATCTCTTCCTTGAAGACTTATATAGTGCCAATAGGCACAATGCCTTGCGGTACATCAACTAGTATCCAAACTTGTTGATTTACATGGAATCCATTTCGGATATCATGACACTTTGCCTTAATATGGAGTCGATACCTTGTATCACTTCCTCATACGTAGTTAGTTGGTGTTCCTCAATAAGATTGACATCTTTATGAGGTGGGATCAGAAACCCATACCTCAGGCTGTCTTCTGACTCTCTCTGATCTACGCGGTTCTTGTGTATTCGAAGATTAATGGTATAGTTTCATCCTTGATGAACTATATATGTTCCATTAGGAATCGGTGCCTGGAATAGTATTACTCCAATTTTCATCGAGTTTTACTATCCTCCCACTTACCACAGCATATCGGTATTCCTCTTAGGAAAAACGCATGGTGAGCAACAATTACATTGTTCTCTCGTAAGTTGTATAAGTACTATACTTTGGTATCCCTAGGATAACCTACAATTGGCATTTATCCAATTTGGGTTATAGTTTGGTATCATCCAAACATATGCCTAGCATACCCAAATATTCAGGAATGAGAAACCTGGTTTCTTTCATGTTCATATCTAATATGAAATCTGTCAAACAGACTTTTATGGAACCTTATTCTAAATAAGTTTTGCACTGTTAATGTTTATTCGTTGAAGGAAATGGTAGCTCAGAGCGACTCATGATTAACCTTATCATGTCCAACAAAATTCAGTTACTCTGTTCGGACACACCGTCAAAATGACGTGTTCCGGGAGGAGTCCTCATTGAAAGAATACTATACTTTTTCAAGTATATTTGAAACTTATTGCTTAAGTATTTTCCATTACGGTCTAACCGTGACAGTATAATACTTTAGCCGATCTGTTTGTCTATTTCGTGTCGAAACTTTAAAAATTTCCGATACGTGTTTCAAAAGACACATATAACCATAACGTGATGCCACATCCGTAAAGGTCACGAAATATTCATATCCACATCTAGCCTAGCTAGACATAGGCCCACTTGCTTCACTATGAACTATGGCTAACAGATCAGTGGCATTTACACTTTTACCGAGTAAATAGTGTTATAGGCATTTTGCCCAATAAACTAGATTCGTAGACTTTATTTGATTTAAATCAAATTTGTCCTAGTACCCACTCTTCGAAAGTGTGGATATACGATTCTTATTTAATTGTGTACCAGACAACAATGCCACAATTTAGTTTCATCTGATCAAATCAGTTTGAGCTATTGTTTGTCATGTTTATGTTTGAGATTTATTTATATTCAAAATATAAATGCTGTTATTCACATCTAATGTGTTTATCTCAATATCATCTTTATATAATGAAACACTTTAGTGTTCTAGAATATAAAGGTGTACCCGCAACGGGTTAAACCCTGATATAGAGATAATGTATCTAGTCAAACTAGTTATATTATAACAGTTTCCTAATTTAAGTACAAACCCAAAGGGTAGTTCCTAAACTTAGGTATCTACGGTTAAAACAGCGACTTTCGTCCCGTTTCTGATTCGCAGATTTATCTCAATCTGAAGTCAGTATCCTGCTCATAGCAGATTCTGTACATCAGTACATATTTATGTATCACACTAAGTATTTAAAATCCAATTTCAATACTAGTAGTGAACATATTTATGACAAACATATTTGAAGTCGGAGCCAAGCCCGTCTTCAATTCCTTCATGTCTGCATTGTCCAAACGGCAGTCACGCTTCCGCGATCCTGTTTGCCACAATTTAGGCAGACATTTTGGGATATGTCATTTATCTTCCTAGAAGATTATAATGATTTTGCCTTTGCCCTTCTTCACAATCCAGAAGACTTTGGCCAAGCCTCGGGTTTCTAGAATATCGAAGTAAAGTGCGCCTTGCGCTAACTGCCTTATTGCAAAGTTTGACTTTATCTCCTTGAGAATAGTCATTAACTCCCCAAGAGTTTATTATCGCAATTTAGTACTTCTAAAATCTAAAATAGATTTTTGAAGATCCTTCAATTTCAATATCATACTTTTAAGGATCTAATCCTTATTTTTGATTAAGAAATTAAGGAGTCTAATCGGTAAGTTTAATGGATTAAGCACTAAAGTTATCATCACATTAATCTTCCAAAGATTATGCTCTACTATTTGCTTAACTCCGGGCTTATGCATAATATGTTATTTTATCAAATAAAGTAACTTATTATTTTCCAGGACCATCCTGAAACTTTATTCCCAATTTGAAAAATTAAACCATTTAAATACATTTTCCCTAGGATTATGTTTTAAATGTCAATCTTTCAATTATCTCTTGATTCTAATAGTCCAACTATTTAATCAATGATTTAGGTACTATTAAATATAATGATTATTATAGTCCAACTATATTAATCAACTATACTTTGATTTGTTTGAATACAGTCCAATTGTTTATTAAAACAACAATTTAAATATTAGTCCAACTAACATTTAATTTATTTGACGAATGATATTTGATTGAGCGCGTATGGCAAGTAATTAAACGAATATTGCAAATTCAATTTTTACCTCCCACTATTTTTCGGCGAGCCTCTAACCCTCTGTCGAGTACTCGGGAAACCGTGTTTCCTAGCGGGCTAGGATCCCGTTAAATATCACATAATCTTGACTTTGGCCAACAAATTGTATGATAATTAACTAGGTAGATCTCTAAGATCAATTGGATCCAATCCAATTCCTAGATCCAGTAGGGGGACATCCAAGACCGAAACATATATCTTATATATGCCAATATATCCAAAATATTGCCTAACATTTTTCCTCTGAATCAACTAAGCCTTGGCTTTGGCATAACAAACTTAGTGATCCCAGTTAAGCGTGACCTATTTGTTGGAGTTTCTATAGGTCCCAAGATCAAAACTCAAGCATGAATCATAAGTGAATACAACGACGGAAGTGCGGAATACTTACATCGAGCGGTTGAGCGACGATTTGGGCAACAAAAATTCGAATTCTGCTAACTTTTTCAAGGCAGTGGGCTGCTGTGAATAGTGAATTTCGCCCCTTGTCTTCATGATTTGAAGCTCCAAGCTTCATCATTTGAATCCCGGCTCATGGGTAAGCTTCCCTATCACCTTCGCATTGATCCCGGAGTGTGCTAGCACTCTCAATTTTACCATAAAATCACACTTGCTTCCCCATTTTCTTTGAACCACACGGCAGTTCACTGCCTAAGAAACAAAGAAAAATGAGTGAGGAGAGAGGGAGAGAAAGAGAGGAAAAAGTTGAATTGTGATAATTGTTTTGTAATATGTTTTTCCAAAAAACATATACCAAAAACAAAAAGTCAAATAGGCAAATTTGTCATTCCAAATGACAAATGTAAGCTTGAGTGTTTAACACTCTTTGACTAACCAATCACATCCATCACTAGCAATCAATCAATCCCATCAATCAATCAAGTGTCACATCATTCAAAGTGACATGATTTGACGCTTGATGTGACGCTAGATTCGACTAGCGATTTGACGCTTGATTTGACGAGTCGCGCTCGAATTCGAAATGCAAATGCGCTCGTAAATAATCTCGGGCTCGGTTTCACTAATTCCAAATTAATGAATTTTCCGTCGCGTCGTAATTAAATGATTACGCCTAGCGAAATCACTATTCACCGTCGCTAACGAATTAATTCTAAATTAATTCGCTCGCCCGAATTAAAATCTAATTTTAATTCCGTGTCAAAATCCAATTTCGTTTAATATATGAAATAATATATTAATTACCGATTAATTCTAAATCAATCGTTATCTCTCTTTTATAGTATTTTATCCCAGATAAAATATCTCTGTAATTAATCCCAGATTAATTTTCTCTCTCATCATATTAATCCCAGATTAATAAAAGTGCAAGTCATACGTCATCGGTGAATCTTTGGGAAGCGACCCATGAGATCCCCGGATATGTTGGCAGTCAAATCGGTCATATATCTTATATATGCCAATACATCCAATGTATTACCTAACCTTTTTCCTCTGAATCAACTAGGCCTTGGCTTTGGCACAACAAACCTAATGATCCCAGTCAAGCGCGACCCATTGACCATGGAAAGCTTCGTAATCAATGTCGATGAACAAGAAGTGGTCTTGACTTTGGCCAACAAACCACAACTTGGACAAGACACTGACATGTAACAAAGCCTTCGTGATTCAAACACATCTTCGACAGACAAAGGGCTTGACTTTGGCCAACAACCCAATGCCGTCTCGGATCTTGAGTGAGAATCACTCAATGGAAGGAAAACGCATGATATTTGATGAGGGTTTTTCGGTGTGCAAATGGCAACCAATTTATTATCTTTGTTAAGGTCTCATCATCATACACCCTTAAACATGCATTCTAAACACATAATAAAGCGCATATGATAAAATAATAATTATATGCGGATGGATATTTTACACATTGATCCTAGATCAAATCTCTCATTTCTCTCTCCGCTGGCACAAATATTTCTTCTACCCGTTACACTACACTTCTAAAGAAACCTCATTTACATTGAGGGGAATAGGTGAGAAGAGAATACAAAGAATAGGAGGTGATAAGGCTGGACACGCAGGTCCAATTAATAAATCAAATTTATTACAACAATTTCTAAAATTGCCCCACCCATCTAATATCCATCCGATATACATTATTCATGCATCACAACCATGTATTCACTCAAAAGCATGTTATCAATCAATCTAATCAAATAATTAATCTAATAATTATGTGATCATCCAATGTTCAAACAACGATTTGATTTTGCTCGAGTCAAACTCGTTTTTGCGAATAAGTACTTAAAGTACGAATTCCCGAATTAATTAAACTACATAATTAAATCCAATTTAATATGTATTTAATACTAATCATTATTTAATTCCAAATTAAATATACACTTTATTAATAAACCTTTTTCGAATTAAATTCCAAATTTAATGTTACGGGTCTCAAAGCCCGATTAACGTCCAACGTCAACTTAATTAAAGTCCAATGGGCTTTTAATTAATTTCTTAAGGCGTGGACTTTTGGTCAACTCGGGTCAAACCCGCAACCAAAGTCCAATCCGGGATTTACCCCATAAGCCTTTAAATTAATTTTGGCCCATTAGGCCCAATTAAATTACAAAGGTCCATTATGTTGCATTTGGGCTTTATGGATGCGGTTTTGGGCCCAATTGGATCCAACCAATTTTGCCTAAAACAAACTTTGTACAACAAAGCCCAATAAGCCCAATAACAACAATTCAAGCTAAATTTCCAAAATTAGCCCAATTAATTAAATTACACAAATCCAATTTCGCAATTTAATTACCTAAAGTGTATATCATGATTAATCACCCTAATTAACATTTCTAAAACACAAATTAGGCTAACTAATCATGCTCATCTTCATCATCACATGTCCAACACATTAAGATTAAAATCAAACCCATTACATGCTTTAATACTCTCGGTAATGTGGACTAATTTTATGTCAATTCCGAATTCAATCCAATTAAATCCAAATTAACATTAAATCAACATCCTCAATCGTTTCAAGTCATCCAATGATCAACGAAACAAAATTACCAAGATTTAGGGCATTCTCCTATTCGGCCAACACATCAAAATTGGGGAAATTTGTTCCAAACAATATTTAATCAAATTGATCCAACCAATCATCAATTAAAATACATTCAAGCATACTTATCATCCAATTTCATAATTGCATGCTCAAATCAATTTTACCCAATTTCAAGCTTTATGACATACTTGGCAATTTGGGGATTTTTCGTCCGATTCGAATTCAATCCAATTGATTCCGCAATCGACATAAAATCATCATCCAAATGATTTCCAACACATCCAATTGTCAAAGATCAAAAATCCCAAGACATTAAAATCATGTATCAAATTCGGCCAAGGTAGAAATTTGGGGAAAAAATGATCCAATCAAATTTCTCTGAAATTGACCAAATCAATCTTCAATTCAAACACAATTAAGCATACAAATCCATCCAATTTAATTTATCATGCTCAAAATCAAGTTTGCCCAAATTTTAGCCTAACTTTTTCATGCTTTTAACCTAAGCTCTTGATGCCATTGTTGGAGTTTCTATAGGTCTCAAGATCAAAACTCAAGCATGAATCATAAGTGAATACAACGACGGAAGTGCGGAATACTTACATCGAGCGGTTGAGCGACGATTTGGGCAACCAAAATTCGAATTCTGCTCACTTTTCATCAGGCAGTGGGCTGCTGTGAATAGTGAATTTCGCCCCTTGTCTTCATGATTTGAAGCTCCAAGCTTCATCATTGAATCTTAATCTCGGCTCATGGGTAAGCTTCCCTATCACCTTCGCATTGATCCCGGAGTGTGCTAGCACTCTCAATTTTACCATAAAATCACACTTGCTTCCCCATTTTCTTTGAACCACACGGCAGTTCACTGCCTAAGAAACAAAGAAAAATGCGTGAGGAGAGAGGGAGAGAAAAGAGGAAAAGTTGAATTGTGATTAATTGTTTTGTAATATGTTTTTCCAAAAAACATATACCAAAAACAAAAGTCAAATAGGCAAATTTGTCATTCCAAATGACAAATGTAAGCTTGAGTGTTTAACACTCTTTGACTAACCAATCACATCCATCACTAGCAATCAATCAATCCCATCAATCAATCAAGTGTCACATCACTCAAAGTGACATGATTTGACGCTTGATGTGACGCTAGATTCGACTAGCGATTGACGCTTGATTTGACGAGTCGCGCTCGAATTCGAAATGCGAATGCGCTCGTAAATAATCTCGGGCTCGGTTTCACTAATTCCAAATTAATGAATTTTCCGTCGCGTCGTAATTAAATGATTACGCCTAGCGAAATCAATTCACGTCGCTAACGAATTAATTCTAAATTAATTCGCTCGCCCGAATTAAAATCTAATTTTAATTCCGCGTCGAAATCCAATTTCGTTTAATATATCAAATATATTAATTTACCGATTAATTCTAAATTAATCGTTATCTCTCTTTTATAGTATTTTATCTCAGATAAAATATCTCCGTAATTAATCCCAGATTAATTTTCTCTCTCATCATATTAATCCCAGATTAATAAAAGTGCGAGTCATACGTCATCGGTGAATCTTTGGGAAGCGACCCATGAGATCCCCGGATATGTTGGCAGTCAAATCGGTCATCGGACTATCCGAACACGTGAGTACCAAGTACTACGTTTTACCGATTTACAAGACAAGGTTGGCTTCTAGCAAAGCACCAAGTCTACCCAATTCTCCGGACATATCCATCTAAGAATATTAAGATCTGTATCAAGCGTAGTATACCAAGTATTGTGTATATCGGCCCAGTATCGGATAGTCACGTGCTAGGGCTGGGGCTGGATAAGTGTCTGCCCCGTCCGAAGCACATGTCGGATGTCTGGTAACTAGTCTCCATAATCGGATATGCATGACCTAGTCATAATATCCCGATGGTTGCGCAACACTTAAGAGCACTAATACCGTATCCTGCGTGACATCATCTCCACTATGACTGAAGTGATACTTCCGTCTTGACATCACACCCAATACTCTACGATTCTCAATATACCCAGCAGTTGGCGTACACAGAACCGGTTAGAGTCCTAGACGACCTCAACTAAAGTATATTGATTGTCGTAAGCATTAGCGGTGCAAGTCTCAGGTTAAGACCAAATACACCTACCCTGATGTCGGACTCCCATAGACACATAGTCATAATACCAATGGGATTCCGAGGGGTCTATCCAGAGCGAAGCTGTTTCCCGTACCATCGGTGAAACACAACCTCCTATCGCACTTGCATAAGTATCCAATACTTAAATATATGAGAACTATGCCGTTGTTCCCTCACAACGCGCACAAGTGCAATACTAGCCTATTCCGCCATTTTCGATGTCCTGTCTCGATAATACTCCGGCTAGGGATATTAATGATTAATCCTTCGTGGACTGATATTGTCTCATATCATTCTCAATCGAGGAACTAATCATATGGACCTCTCTTCATTTATATATCTAGGTGATCTAATCACAAACGATGAGAGTGCAATTTCCTTTGTCACATAGTTAATTTGTACAACAACACCGTGATCTGTACAAATAGTGACGCTATGGGTCATAACTGTCCAACACTATTGACCATGGAAAGCTTCGTAATCAATGTCGATAGACAAGAAGTGGTCTTGACTTTGTCCAAAAACCACAACTTGGACAAGACACCAATATGGAACAAAGCTCTCGTGATTCAAACACATCTTCGATGGACAAAGGTCTTGACTTTGGCCAACAAACCAATGTCAGTCTCGGATCTTGAGTAAGAATCACTCAATGGAAGGAAAAACGCTTAATATTTTGCGAGGGTTTTTCGCATGCAAATTGGAAACCAATTTATTATCTTTGTTAAGGTCTCATCATCATACACCCTTAAACATGCATTCTAAACACATAATAAAGCACGTATAAATAAAATAATAATGATATGCAGATGGATACTTTACACATTGATCCTAGATCAAATCTCTTCATTTCCTCTCTCCCGCTAGCACAAGTATTAGCTTCTACATGTACACTACACTTCTAAAGAAATCTCATTTACATTGAGGGGAATAGGTGAGAAGAGAATACAAAGAATAAGGAGGTAATAAGGCTGGACACGCAGGTCCAATTAATAAATTCCAAATTTATTACAACAATTCTAAAATTGCCCCACCCATCTAATATCCATCCGATATACATTATTCATGCATCGCAACCATGTATTCACACAAGCATGTTATCAATCAATCTAATCAAATTAATTAATCTGATAGTTAATGACCATCCAATGTTCAAACAACGATTTGATTAGATTGAATAAGTCAAACTCGTTTTGTGAATAAGTACTTAAAGTACGAATTCTCGAATTAAATTAAACTACAAAATTAAATCCAATTCAATTTGTATTTAAAACTAATCCATTTATTTAATTCCAAATTAAATACTACACTTTATTAATAAACCTTTTACAATTTAAATTCCAAATTTAATCGTTACGGGTCTCAAAGCCTGATTAACGTCCAACGTTAATTTAATAAAATTCAAATTTATTTTTTATAATTAATTTCTTAAGGCGTGGACTTTTGGTCAAATCGGGTCAAACCGAATAACCAAAGTCCAATCCGGGAATTACCCATAAGCCTAGAAATCAATTTAGGCCCAATTAAACTTTAAAGGTCCATTAGTCGCATTTGGGCTTTATGGAAGCGATTTTGGGCCCAATTGGATCCAACCAATTTAGCGTAAACCTAACTTGGTACAACCAAACCCAATAAGCCCAATTACAACGCTTAAGCCCAATTTCACAAAATAGGCCCAACATAATTAAATTACAAAATCCAATTTCACAATTTAATTACCTAAAGCGTATAACACAATTAATCACCCAAATCAATATTTCTAAAACATCAATTAGCCTAATTAATCATGCCCATTTACATTAAATCATGTCCAACACAATTTAACAAAAATCAAACCCAAACATGTTATATATATGTCTCGGCTTTAGGTTTTTTTATGTCAAATTGCAAATCCAATCCAATTGAATCTTTAATCAACATTGAATCAACATTCCCAACATGATTCTAACTCATCCAATGAATCAAAAAATCAAAATACAAGACATTTAGGGCTACTCAAACTCTCAGCCAAGTAAGATAAATTGGGGAAAATTGTTCCAAATAAAATTTAATCAAATTGATCCAATCAATCCTCAATTAAACATGTATTAAGCATACTCAAACATCCAATTTATTCAAATCATGCTCAAACACATTTTACCCAAATTTTAAGCCATAATCAAATTTCATGCTTTTCAATCGCTCGGATACCATTGTTGGAGTTTCTACGGCCCCGAGGATCGATTATCAAGCAAGAAATAAGTGCGAATACAAACGATGAAGTTGTGGAATACTTACATCGATCGGTTGAGCGACGCGGGAGGCAACAAAAATCCATTTTCTGCTCACTGGTGGTCACGGCAGTGGGCTGTGACAGTCCTCCAATTTTCGGCTTTGTGGATCAACCTTCAAGCTCCAAGCTTCGTGATTTGATTCCATGCTCATGGGTGGACTTCCCTATCACCTTCGCATGTCTCTTGGAGTGCTAGTTCTCAAGAAATTTGCCACAAATTTCCCACACTTTGCTTCCCTATGTCACGGGTTTTAGTTTAATTTAATTTAATTAGCTTTGATTTTAATTTAATTTAATTATAATTTCAATTTAATTGGTTTCAATTGGTTTAAATTTAAAATTTGTGATATGTGTTTTAAATATTTTAATTATTTTAAATTTAATTTGTGACATGTGTTTTAAAATGGAGGTCCAACAAGCGAACTCGAAGCTAACCCAGCGAGTTAAATCCATCAAAAATACCAATTTCCAACTTTACCCTTCCAACGTCCGTTTCCCGCGGCTTTCACAACTAAAGAGGTAGTGTCTCCATACGAGACTCATCATCGAGACTTATATGCAAAAATGCAGTGCCTACAGTCGCCCCCACTTTGATGGGACTTGTGCAGTGTGTGACAATGACAATCATATCAAAGTACGTGCAATGCATTCTCACTTACCTGGCTCGCCAGCTGCCACCTGGTTTGCCTGTTGCTCTGAACTAAATGTGATGATGTGCCATTCCTGGCGTGCTAAACCCCGTACCTAGGGCGTCGCAGTAGTCCATAATTCTTCACGATAGTCCACGGTAGTTCACAACACTCCTCGGTAGTCCACGTTAGTCCACATAATCCACGGTAATCCACGGTAGTCCACAACACTCCACGATAATCCACGGTAGTCCACGGTAGTCCACAACACTTCACGATAGTCCACGGTAGTCCATATAATCCACATAGTCCACGATAATCCATGGTAGTCCACATAATCCACATAGTGCATATAGTCCACATAATCCATATAGTCCACGATAATCCACGGTAGTCTACATAATCCACATAGTCCACGATAATCCACGGTAGTCCACAATACTCCACGATAGTCCACGGTAGTCCACAACACTTCACGATAGTCCACGGTAGTCCACGGTAGTCCACATAATCTACAAAGTCCACATAGTCCACGATAATCCACGGTAGTCCACATAATCCATATAGTCCACATGCCGTACCTGGCAAAACTGTTTTGATGTCTCCATACCCGGAGTGTCGTACCTGGCAAAAACTGATCTGATGTGGTGGGTCCTCGACCTTGGGACGCATCCCGGAACTACAATTGATGATGTAGTGGGCCCTCGACCCTGGGACGAATCCTGAAACTGCAACCGAAAACGGGGGCCCTTGACCCTGCGACGCATCCCAATACCGCCCTCAAATTGATGATGTAGTGGGTCCTCGACCCTGGGACGCATCCCGGAACTACAACTGATGATGTAGTGGGCCCTCGACCTTGGGACGCATCCGATAACTGCAACCGATAATGAGAGCCTCGACTGTGGGACGCGTTCCAATACCGCTGACAATGTGGGTCACGACCTTGGGACGCATCCCCAAAACTGATGATGATGATGTGGGTCACAACCCTAGGATGCATCCCCAAAACTGCTGATACTGATGCTGATATGATATGGGCCTCAACCTTGGGACTCATCCCCGAAACTGATATTGATGCTGATGTGGGCCTCGACCCTGGGACTCATCCCCGAAACTGATACAAATGATGATGTAGGCCTCGAACCTGGGACTCACCCCCAAAACTGATGTTGATGCTGATGTAGGCCTCGGCTCTAGGACTCATCCCCTGCAACTAATACTAATGATGACGTAGGCCTCGGCCCTATGACTCATTCCTGCAACTGATACTGATGATGACATAGGCATCGGCCCTCATGCTCATCCCCGCAACTGATATTGATGATGATGTGGGCCTCGGCCCTAGGACTCATCCCTGAAACTGATTTTGGTAAAGATGCGGGCCTCGCCCTCAGAGTGCCATACCCGGCGAGACTGATTCTGATAAAGATGTGGGCCTCGCCATCAGAGTGCCATACCCGGTAAGACTGATTCTGATAAAGATGTGGGCCTCGCCCCAAACTAATACTGATATGGGCCTCGCCCTCATGCTGATACTGATGTGGGCCTCGCCCCAAACTGATACTAATATGGGCCTCGCCCCCATACTGACACTGATGTGGGCCTCGCCCCAAACTGATACTGATATGGACCTCGTCCCAAACTTATACTGATATGGGCCTCGCCCCTAGAGTGCCATACCCGGCAAGACTGATGTTGATGGTTCATTCCCGAACTGTGATGAATGTGGGCTTTATTCCCTGGGCTTTATTCCCGAAACCAGTGATAATGTGGGCCTCGACACCCTGGGATTCATTCTCGAAAACTACTGATAATACGGGCTTCCCCCATTGGGATTCATTCCCGAAACTGATGATAATGTAGGCCTCGGCTCTGGGATTCATTCCAAAATTCTGACGATGTGGGCCTCGACCATAGGATTCATTCCAAAAACCCTGCTGTTGTGGGCCTCGACCTTGGGATTCATTCCAAAACTCTGATGACGTGGGCTTCGGCCCTAGGACTCATCCCCAAAATTGAAACTGATATGGGCCTCAACCCTGGGACTCATCCCTAAAACTACTACTTATATGTTATTGATTCCGGTTGGCTTGTCTTTGCCGCTTTCTCTTTTTCTTCTTTGAAACCTGTGAATACAAAACAAACACACAAAAAAAATGCAAAATGTGTTACGTGTATGCATGCATGCATGAATGAATTTCCTATTCTGTTGGGGTTAGGTCTTCCACCAGTTCTCCAGGTGATTGCTCAGTCTTCTATCTGGTCTCATGGCTCAATTCCTTGTTATACTTCTTATTCACGGGGTGGTAGACTGGTCGCCCCCAGTCTTGATTCAGCTTTCTGCTCTCCGCTGTTTGCACTTGGTCAAGATGAACCACATGGTGGGGCCTTCCATATCATCATACTATATCACATGTTACGAAATAGTCACAATAGTTATACATATTATCGTCATCAAGGAATGCCCAGTAATTAAACCAGAGAACATTCAAAACACTCCATGCAACTTAAATCTGAATTTTTGAATAAATGATCTATGCCAGACTCAAAGTGTGTGTGTTTGCAAAGGTTCTTTCACAGCTTGATCCTTAAGCAAGCCAACTCAATGATTTTGTTTCAAAAATCGGGGTCGGTGGGTCAAACCAACCTAGATGTCTCAGGTATGCTCTGCAATTGCTTTTTCATGCTCAATGTGGTATGATTTCATCTTTTTTTTTCTTTTGTCTCTCTTTTTCTTTTCATTTTGAACTTCATTTTTTTTTCTTCTTTTTTTCTTTTTCTTTTCTTTTTATTCTTCTCTTTTTTTTTTCCAACACACCTACCCTTTAAGGTAGCATTTCTCCTCATGGTGGTCCTAATACTCACCCACGGGTAGCTTCACGCTTATCGATTATAGGTGGTTCAATTCTTTTCTTTAGAGACTTTTCTTTTATTTTCAACCATACCAACATCATAACACAAGCAAGTCAAGATAGACATCTAAGCAAACGGTCATTCACCGACCTACAATTTCTTTGACTAGTCACTTTGCTAACTACTCAGGTTTTCACTACTAAGAACCATAATTAAGTGCTTATGAGTCTAACATAGATCAACAATTCAAAGTATCAGATAAAAGCACATCAAGAGTTTATCGTTTCTAAGATTTCATCCTAAAGCAAACGATTTCATCATCGGACTTATGCCTAACTATTAAGGACTAAACAACCTTTTTTTTTCTTTTTCTTTTTCTTTTTCTCTCTTTTTTTTCTTGTTCTTTTTTTTTCTTTTTCTTTTCTCACTTTTTTTTTCTTTTTTCTTTTTCTTTTTTTTGAAGGCCTCCCCCCAATGGTCTTTCTATCATTGCCGTAAGGTTTTCTGTTTCTCGATTCCCTCTTCCCCGCTATCCATGTTTGTTAAACTCCTCTTGACAAACCTCTTTTTTTTCTTCTCTAACCCAACAGATATCTATGATGGCTTTTAAGAAACGGGGTTAACATGATGCGTGTATGCATGAGATGCATGCGATACATGCAATGTATGTAATATATAAGCCCATTTAAGAATTTTTACACTAGTTGGCCCATTATCATTTTAAAGTATTCAATCACACTATTGCGCGGTGCAAACTTGTCCCAGTTGAAAAGGCCCAACATGTTTACAATTTGCGATAACATGGCTAAAAAATTTCAAATAATAAGAGGCCCAAACATAAAATGGCCCACCGACATTTTAGAAGCTTTTGGCCCAACTGTCAAAGGACACGAACTCGTCCCAGTTTAAATGGCCCAACAAGTTCACATCTTTTGACAAAAGGTCCAACAGGATCCAAATGACGACGGTCCTAAACATCAACATAAAAAATAATAATAATAATTTCTACTAGTTCTACAACTAAGGTTCACATGTGGGTTTACGGGAGTGCGGAAAAAGGCTCTCGTTGACGAAGGCTCTCGCTGACAATACCTTTAACTAAACCCCTTCAACCCACTGTAGACACGATTAATTAAAGAAAAAATCCAAACATTACAAGACATTATTTCGGGGCTGATTCTCTATCCCCAGTGGAGTCGCCAGACTGTAGGACATAGAACTTGACGACGTTGTTCTAGGCTAGCGGCCCGGTTGGGAGTACGGAATAGTCCGCGGGGGAACTAAACCGGAGAAATAACATGGAGTCGCCACCAGGTGTGAACCGGGAAAATGTGATTTAAGGCCGCACTCACCCCTTGCAAGGGAAGACCTCAAACCGTTGGGTTCGGAATGGTCCCTTACTTATGTCACTTGTAATGATATGATTTGTGCAATAAACTAACCGAATCTAATCAACATGCTCAAGAACAACCTACGTCTAGTTCATGTTCATAAAGATAAATTTTATGTCTAAGTTTGCATGCTTGAAAAGTAAGTCATCATAACACACGACAACACATGGAAATCTCATGAATATATTTCAATCATATAATGCGAAAAGCAAACGACAATATAAACCTAATGCAAATTCCAAATGCAAAACAAATAACTAATCATGCTTATGAATAAATAACTAAATCATGCTTAAAAATAAATAACATACTAGCAACCTAATCATGCTCAAATACAAGTTTGGATGAGATGAAATACGTGTCTCTAAAGTGGTACGTGGCGTTGTATCCCGAGTACAAACCGCACTACCGTCCATACGGATTCGGCTACGGAATTTACGTCCGGGTTTCCATTCTATATACCACAAAATGGAACACATATTCCGCTCATCCAACAATCACATCATGCTTCAAACGACTCTCATGCGATAATATTTTTAAAATAAACAAAATAAACGAAAGATAATAAATAAAAAGGTGCCCTCAGGTCTAACCTCTTTTATCGTCTCTCGAAAGCGCGTTAGACGGCCGTCGAAAGGGTTGTTGCTCCGCAACTTTTCTAGTTCACTAATCCAACATTTTTCCTCGTTGTTTCACTGTTTGGGCTGTTGTTTTCACTCCGATTCGCTGCTGTTTGCTGCATTTTGGCTGCTACTTTGCGTTGTGATTTTTGGACTGTTATGGGGGCAGTTTGTAGGGTTGATTTAGTGCAGTTTTCAGGGTGTTTTCTGGATAGTTTTAAGGGTCTATTTGTGCGGTAAACATGACAGTACAATGGGGGTTTGTGGTGGCTGTTGTAGTCGGTAGTGGGCAGTGGTCTTAGGTGCAGTTTTGGGCTTGCTACGCGGTGATGTGAGGGCTGTTCATGGCAGTACTTGTGGCGTGAATTGAGGTTGTTTGCTAGGTGGGCTTATGGTGAGTTCTTTGGCAGTCTGTGCTTAATAAATTTGGCCGCATGGGAGTCGGTTCGGTTCCATATGCATGTAGGGTTTAGTGGCTTTGTTCACGTCCAGGGTTGCATTTGATTGTGTTGGTTAAAGGCTGTTATATGCGTGAACTTGAGACAGTTTGGCGTTGTCAATGGGCAGTTTGGTCTTGAATGGAGTTTATGGTCAATGGACCGTTTGTTAAGGGTATTATTGTTTATGAATGGATCAAGGCTGCTGCCGAGTGTTGAGGGAGATAAAGACCAGCGAGAAGGGGGTGTTGGTTGTTTGGGGTTTGCGTGTGGGCTGTTGAATGCGCAGGGGGGGTTACGTGGGTTCTATTGCTCGTCTTTGGGTGGCTCTCGTCAATGGGGCTGTAAGGTGTATGAGGAAGAACAACGATTTGATTTTGCTCGAGTCAAACTCGTTTTGCGAATAAGTACTCAAAGTACGAATTCTCGAATTAAATTAAACTACATAATTAAATCCAATTCAATTTGTATTTAATATTAATTCGCTATTTAATTCCAAATTAAATACTACACTTTATTAAAGAACTTTTACGACTTAAATTCCAAATTTAATCGTTACGGGTCTCAAAGCTCGATTAACGTCCAACGTTAATTTAATTAAAGTCCAATGGGCTTTTAATTAATTTCTTAAGGCGTGGACTTTTGGTCAACTCAGGTCAAACCCATAACCAAAGTCCAATCCGGGAGTTACCCCATAAGCCCAGAAATCAATTTAGGCCCAATTAAACTAATTAAGGTCCATTAGTCGCATTTGGGCTTTATGGAAGCGGTTTTGGGCCTAATTGGATCCAACCAATTTTGCCTAAACCCAACTTGGTACAACCAAGCCCAATTAGCCCAATAACAACATAACAAGCCCAAATCCAATTTTAAGCCCAATTTAATTAAACCATAAAAATCCAATTTCATAATTTAATTAAACAAAGTGCATAGCATAACTAATTGCCCAAATCAATATTTCCAAAACACCAAATTAGCCTAATTAATCATGCTTATCATCATTAAATCATGTCCAACACAATTTAACAAAAATCAAACCCATATACATGCTTCAAAGTCTCGGCCAAGGAGGGATTTTGTGTCCAAATTTAAATCCAATCCAATTGAATCCAATTTAACATTAAATCAACATTTCCAATTGTTTTCAAGTCATCCAATGAATCAAAAAACAAAAAATCCAAGACATCAGGGAGCCTTCGACTTTCGGCCAAGCCAAGCGAATTGGGGAAAATTAATCCAATTAATTTTTCAACAAATTGATCACATATAACTCTAAGTTATCCATATACAAGCATATTCAAACAAACAATTTGCCAAAAACATACTTAAATCAAAAAGCCCCAAATCAAAGTTAAGAACCCTAATTCATGTTTCATGCTCATATGGCTCAAGATACCATTGTTGGTTTCTATTAAGGTCCCAATGATGAAATCAAGCATAAAACACATGTGAATACACAACAAAGTATGGCGGAATCATACTCATAATGAATGGATTGGATTCTACGAAGAACAAAACTTCCATGCCCTTGTTGGTGAAGCTCACGGCAGTCTACTATCAAGGTGTCCTCCATTTTCGGTTTTGGCTTGATCCATGAAGCTCCAAGCTTTGTTTGGTCATTCCTTGCACACGAAATCACTGCCCTATCACTTTGTTATGTCTCCTAGAGTGTGCTAGCACTTTGTGTTTTTGCCACAAAACACCATTTTATTTCTCCTTCATCATTCGGCTGTTGCAGAGAAAAAGAAGGCATAAATGGCGTGAGAGAGAAGAAGGTTTTGGCTCCAAAACCGTGAGCTAAGGAGAGAGAATGAGAAATGTGTAGTAGGTTTTATAATTTCCAAAATCAATTAACCATTTACCATTTTTCAATTTCAAAAAAGTCAAGCATTAAATGCTTGCCATCATCTCACATCAACTCACATCAATCAATCAATCAAATGTCACATCACTCAAAGTGACATGTCATTTGACGCTTGATGTGACTAATGATTTGACGCTTGATTTGACTTGCGTTCCGCACTCGAATTCAAAATGTGAATGCGCTCATAAACAATCTGGGGCTCGGGTTTGGTAATTCCAAATTAATGAATTTTCCGTTGCTACGTAATTAAATGATTATGCCTAGCGAAATCACTATTCACATCGCTAACGAATTAATTCTAAATTAATTCGTTCGCCCGAATTAAAATCTTATTTCAATTCCGTGTCGAAATCCAATTTTGTTTAATATATCGAATATATTAATTTGTCGATTAATTCCAAATTAATCGTTATCTCTCTTTAATTGATATTTTATCCCAGATAAAATATCTTCGTAATTAATCCCAGATTAATTCTCTCTCTCGTTAAATTAATCCCAGATTAATTAAAAGTGTGAGTCATATGTCATCGGTGAATCTTCGGGAAGCGACCCATGAGATCCCAGGATATGTTGGCAGTAAATTCGGTCGTCGGACTATCCGAACACGTAAGTACCTCGTACTACGTTTGTACCGATTTACAAGAAAAGTTTGGCTTCTAGAAAAGCGTCATGCCAACCCAATTCTCCAGAAATATCCTTACAGGAATAAGTGATTTATATCAGGCGTAGTATACGTAGTATTGCGTATGTCGATCCAGTATCGAATGATCACGTACTAGGCCTGGGGCTGGAATTGTGTCTGCCCCGTACGAAGCACATGTCGGATGTCTGGTAACTAGTCTCTATAATCGGATATACATGACCTTGTCATATTATCCCGATAGCTGCAGCATTTAAGAGAACCAGTCCCGTATCCTACGTGACCATCATCTCCACTATGACTGGAGTGATACTTCCGTCTTGACATCACACCCAATACACTACGATTCTCGATATACCCAGAAGAGGCATACACGGAAACTGGTTAAAGCCCTGGACGACCAAAACCAAAGCATATTGATTGTCGCAAGTATTAGCGGTGCATGTCTTAGGTTAAGACCAAATACACCTACCCTGATTTCGGACTTCCATACACACATAGTCATACTACCAATGGAATTCCGAGGGGGTCTATCCAGAGCGAAGCTGTTTCTCGTACCATCGGTAAAACACAACCTCCTATTATACTTGCATGAGTATCATATACCCAAATATATGAGAACTATGTCGTTATGCCCTCACAACGCGCACAAGTGTAATACTAGTCTTTTACATATTTATCGATGTCCAATCTCGATAATACTCTGACTAGGGATATTTAATGATTTATCTTTCGTGGACTGATACTGTCTCATATCATTCTCCGTCCATGAACAAATCATAGGGACCTCCTATCATTATATATCTAGGTGATCTAATCACAAATGATAAGAGTGCAAACTCCTTTGTCACATAGTTAATTTGTACAACAACACTATGATCTGTACAAATAGTGATGCTATGGGTCATAATTGTCCAACACAAAAGGCATTTAGCCTTTCCTTTAAAAGATAAGGCCGAATTGGCCTCTGTTTTTGATGATGCCGAAAAGGCAATTGGATTTATGTTTGAAGAAAGGCCGAATAACCTCTGCTTCTTTGGCAGTGCCGATTGCTTCCTCTCTCTCCAGGCGATTTGTTGTTTCTCTTGGAGAGCAAAATTCTGCCACTTTAGTTGTTGCTAGCACATATGTGAGTCAAATGATGGTGATAGAGATACTCACCCATGAGCTTGGAAACTTCAACATCCATGGAATTTTTGAAATCCTAAATCCGATCAATGTAAGTATTCCGCAACTTTCTTGATTAATTCACACAATAATCACGCTTAGAGATCCCGTGGCATTTTCTAGGAACACTTACAATGGTATCAGAGCGAAATCTAAGCTTGATTTAATTAATAGGGTTTATGGACTTTAATTTGGGATTTTTGGCTTGGAGCTTGGTTTTGCCTAAATTGATTGTTGGGATATGTTTATATGATGTTCAATTGGATTTTGCATTGTTGGAATTGTGTAAAATTGATTAGATTAATTTTCCCTAATTCCTACCCCTTGGCCGAAAATTACCCTAGATAGTTCATGGTAGAATTTTGGAAATTTGACAATTGGATGTGTTAAATAGCATGATAGAAATATTGAATGTTGGTTTAATTGGATTGAAATCAAATTAAATGATTTTTGTTGCTATTACCGTGAACTTTGAAGCATGTTGTAGAATTGATTTTGCTTCAATTTGTGTTGGACATGAATTGGAAATGTTGAACATTATTAAATTGGATTAATTAATGTTTTGGAAGCATTATATTAATTAATTAATTATGTTAATTACACTTGAATTGAATTAATATGTAATTTGGAATAATGTATTAATTTAATTGTTGTAATTGGGCTTAATGGGCTTGGTTGGGCCAAGTTTGGTTTAGGATAATTGGTTGGATCCAATTGGGCCTAAAACCATTTCCATAAAGTCGAAAATATGACTATTGGGCCTTTAATAATTTAATTGGGCCTAATGGACCAAATTTGATTCTATTGCATAGGGTGATTCCTATTGGGCCTAGGAATTATGGGTTAGATCCATTTTGGCCAAAATCCCAAGCCTAAAGAATTAATTAAAAGCCAATTGGACTTTAATTGAATAGTATTGGATACTAATTGGGCCTTTGAGAACCATTAAGATTGGATTTCAAATCCAAGTCTTTAAAGCACATAAATAAGTGTAATTATTTAATTTGGAATTAAAAAATATTAGTATTTGGTACAATTTAAATTGGATTTAAAATTGTAGTTCGATATAATTCAAGAATACTTACTTTGAGTATTTATTCTTAAACGAGTTTGACTCGCGAAAATCAAATCGTTGTTTGAACCTTGGATGGTCATTAATTCAAAGATTAATTAATTGGATTAGATTGATTAAATAACATGCTTTGTGTGAATACTTGGATGTATTATATGAATAATGTATATCGGATGGATATTAGAAGGGTGAGGGCAATCTTGGAAATTTTTGTAATAAATTTAGAATTTATTAAATTGGACCTGCGTGTCCAGCCTATTATCTCCTTATCTCATTGTATTTCTCTTCTCACCAATTTCCCTCAATGTAAATGATGTTTCTTTAGAAGTATTATGTAATTAGGTAGAAGTAAGAATAGTGCTAGCGGGAGAGAGGAAATGGAGAGATTTATTCTAGAAACAATTTGTATCGTATATCCATCCGCATATCATTATTATTTTATCCGCGCCTTATTATGCTTTTAGAATGCATGCTTAAGGGTGTATGATTAGACCTAATTAAAGATAATAAATTGGTTGCCAAATCGCGACAAAAATCCTCATTTTATATTAAGCGTTATTCCTTCCATTAAGTGATTCTATCTCAAGATCCAAGATTGGCATTGGTTTGTTGGCCAAAGTCAAGACCTTTGTCCATCGCGGATGTGCTTGAATCTTGAAAGCTTTGTTCCATATCGTACGTCTTAGGCAAGTTGTGATTTGTTAGCCAAATTCAAGGTCACTTCTTGTTCATCGACCTCTATTACGAAGCTTTCCCACTGTCAATGGGTCATGCTTAACTGGTTTCATTAAGCTTGTTGAGCCAAAGCCATGGCTTAGTTGATTCAGAGGAAAAAGGTTAGGAAATATATTGGATATATTGGCATATATTGGATATATATTTCGGACTTGGAGGTCCACCTACTGGATCTAGGAATTGGATGAGATCCAATTGATCTTAGAGATCTACTTAGTTAAATTTTATACAACTTGTTGGCCAAAGTCAAGGTTATGTATCTTTTAAAGGGATCCTAGCCCACTAGGAAACTAGTTTTCCCGAGTACTCCACAGAGGGTTAGAGGCTCTTCGAAAAATAGTGGGAGGTAAGTATTAAATTTGCAATTTCGTTTAAATACTTGCCAATACGCGCTCATTTCATTTTTCGTCATTAATTATTTATAAATATATTAGTTGGACTGATATTCAATTGTTGTTTTAATTAAAAAGTTGGACTGTATTCAAACTACTTCATTTGTGGTTGGTTATATAGTTGGACTATAGTAATCAATACATTTCAATGTAACCGATCAATTATAGTTGATTATATAGTTACACTATAGTAATCATTACATTTAATTGTACCTGAAATCTTTGATTAGATAGTTGGACTATTACAATCAAGATGGCTGAAAGATTAGCGTTTAAAACATAATCATGTGTGAAAATGTTTTTAAATGGCTCTAATTTTCAGATTGGGAATAGAACTTCAGGATAGTCCTATGAGCTGAGAAGTTATTCTATTTGATAGAGAAACCTCTCGAGTATGAGCCCGAAGTTGAGCGAATAGTAGAGCATGGGTTTAGGAAGACTCATTGTGATGATAACTTTAGTGCTCAATCTGTTATGCACAGCCAGAGCTTCTTAAAAGAACATATCCCAAGTTGTCTGCCTAAACTGTGGAAAACGGTGTCACTAGAAGTGTGACTGTCGTATGGACAGGGCAGACATTAAGGAAGTGAAGGCGGAACAAGGCTCCGGCTTCAAGAATATTTGTTATAAACATGTTCACTACTGGTATTAAAATTGGATTTTTGATACTGGAGGTGGTACATAAAAATATGTACTGATGTGCGGGATTTGCTGATTAGCAGGAAACTAGTTTCAAACTAGATTGACCTATGAGTCGGAAACAGGAGATGAGTCACTGTTTTGGCCATAGAAACCTAAGTTTTGGAACTGCCATTTAGGCATGTACTTAAATTAGGAGACTGTTATAATGTATCTAGTTTGACTAGAAATATTATCTCTATATCTAGTTTAACCCGTTGCGGGTATACCTTTATATTCTAGAACACTAAGTGTTTTGTTTATAAAGATGATATTGAGATAAAAACATTAGATGTGAATAAAAATATTTATATTTTGAATATAAATGAATCTCAAACATATAATATGACAAACAAATGGCTCAAACTGAATTAATCAGATGAGACTTATTTGTGGCATTGTTGTCTGGGACACACAAACAAGACTCGTATATTCACACTTTCGAAGAGTGGATACTTGGATGGATTTGATTCTAATTCAAATGATGTCTACGAATCTAGTTTATTAGGCAAAGTGCCTAAAACACCTTTTACTTGGTAAAAGTACAAGTGCCACTGATCTGTTAGCCCTCGCTCATAGTGACATAAGTGGGCCCATGTTTAGCTAGGCTGGAGGTGGATATGAATACTTCGTAACCTTTACGGATGTGGCATCGCGTTACGGTTATGTGTATCTTATGAAACACAAGTTAGGAACTTTTGAGTAATTTAAAGAGTTTCGACACGAAGTAAGAATACAGACCGGCAAAAGTATTAAAACATTATGATCAGACCTAGTGTAAAATACTTAAACATATGAGTTTCTAGATTACTTGAAAGAGTATGGTATTCTTTCACAATGGAATCCTCCCGGGACACCTCAATTTGACGGTGTGTCCGAACGGAGAAACCGAACTTTGTTAGACATGGTAAGGTTAATTGTGAGTCGCTCTGAGCTACCAAATTCCTTCGGAGGATACACATTAAACAATGCAATACTTATTTTGAATAAGGTTCCATAAAAATCTGCTAGACAGACTTCATATTAGATATGAACATGAAAGAAACTGGGTTTCTCATTCCTGAAGATTTGGGAATGCTGGGCATACACTAAATGTTTGGATGGTACCAAACTAGAACCCAAATCGGATAAGTTCCTATTTGTAGGTTGTCCTAGGGAAACCAAAGTATAGTACTTATACAACTCATAATAGAACAATGTAATTGTTGCCCTTCATGTGGTTTTCCTAAGAGGAATTCCTATATGCATTGGTTAGTGAGAGGAAAGTAAAACTCGATGAAAATCAGAGTAATATTGTTCCAGGCACTGAGTCCTCACGGAACACCAACAGTTCATCAGGAATGAAACTATACCAATAATCTTCGAATACACAAGAACCGCGTAGGTCAGAGAGACTCAGAAAACAACCTGGGAGGTATGGGTTTCTGATCTCACCTCATGTAGATATCAATCTAATTGAGAAAGACGAACCGACTACGTATGAGGAAGTGATACAAGGTATCGACTCTTTTTATGGAAAAGTGCCATGAAGTCCGAAATGGATTCCATGTATTCCAACTAAGCTTGGACACTGGTTCATGTACTAGAAGGCATTGTGCTTATTGTACTAAATGTGTCTTCAAGGAAGACATACATTGATGGTAACATACAAATGTACACAGATAGGCTTGTACAGAAATGGTATCGTCAACGACATAGTGTCGACTACGATGAAACCTTTTCATCTGTTGCCATGATTAAATCCATTCAGATAATGCTTGATGTTGCTGCATATTTCATTTATAAAATATGGCACATGGACATCAAAACCACTTTCCTTAACGGAAACCTTTTGGAGGATGTTTATATGCAACATCCTGACGGTTTTGTCGTGCCAAAAACATGCAAACAAGGTTTGTAAGTTAAATCGATCCATTTATGGATTGAAGCAAGCATAGCGTTCTTGGAACCAACATTTTGATGAGATCATAATGGTATATGATTTCATTCAAAATGATTATGATTCTTGTGTATATAAGAAGGTTAGTGGGAGCGCACTGACAATGAATGTCTTATATGTTGATGATGTATTTCTTCTTAGTAATAACATTCCTATAATATAATCGATGAAAGCTTGGCTTTCATTAAAATTCTCCATGAATATTTGGGAGAGGCAACCTTTATTCTAGGAATAAGGATCTACTTGGATAGATCTAAAAGTTGTTGGCACTCTCCGTGAACTCGTACTTTGAAAGACTGTTGACAATTATGACCCATAGCATCACTATCTGTACAGAACATGGTGTTGTTGTACAAATTAACTATGTGACAAAGGAAATTGCTCTTTTATCATTTGTAATTAGATTACCGGGATATATAAATGATAAAAGGTCCTTATGATTAGTTCCGGATTGAGATGATATGAGACAGTATCAATCCACGAAGGTTTAATCATTAAATAATCCCTAGTCAGAGTATTATCGAGATTGGACATCGATAATGCGGAATAGACTAGTATTGCACTTGTGCGCGTTGTGAGAGCATAACGTCATAGTTCTCATATATTTAAGTATTGGATACTTATGCAAGTGCGATATGAGGTTGTGTTTACCGATGGTACGAAAACAGCTTCGCTCTGGATAGACCCATCAGAATCCCATTGGTAGTATGACTGTGTGTCTATGGGAGTCCGAATCAGGGTAGGTGTATTTGGTCTTTACTTGAGACTTGCACCGCTAATACTTGCGACAATCAATATACTTTGGTTTTGGTCGTCCAGGGCTTTAACTGGTTCTGTGTACGCCTCTTCTGGGTATATTGAGAATCGTAGTGTATTGGGTGTGATGTCAAGATGGAAGTATCACTCCAGTCATAGTGGAGATGATGATCACGTAGGATACGGAACTGGTGCTATTATATGTTGTAGCTATCAGGATAATTTGACTAGGTTATGCTTATCCGATTATAGAGACTAGTTACCAGAGATCTGTTATGTGCTTCGTACGGGGCAGACACAATTCCAGCCCCAGGCCTAGCATGTGACATCCGATACTGGATCGCAATACGTAATACCACGTATACTACGCCTGATATAGATCACATATTCCTTTAAGAATATTTCTGGAGAATTGGGTAGGCACGGTGCTTTGCTAGAAGCCAACCATGTCTTGTAAATAAGTAAAAACGTAGTTCTAGGTACGTACGTGTTCGGATAGTCCGACGACCGTATTTACTGCCAATATATCCGGGGATCTCATGGGTCGCTTCCTGAAGATTCACTGATGATGTATGACTCGCACATTATTAATCTGGGATTAATTAATAGAGAGAGAAAATTAATCTAGGATTAATTACAGAGATATTTTATCTGGGATAAAATATTAATTAAAAGAGAGAGAACGATTATTTTTGGAATTAATCGATAAAATAATATATTTGATATATTAAACGAAATTAGATTTCGACGCGGAATTAAAATTAGATTTTAATTCGGGCGAACGAGTTGATTTAGAATTAATTCGCTAGCGATGTGAATAGTAATTTTGCTAGGCATAATTATTTAATAAAATTTGATTTAATTACGTCACAATGGAGAATTCGTTAATTCAGAATTAGGGAACCCGAGCCCGGGAGTGTTTGCGGGCCCACTCACATTTCGAATTCAAGTGCAGCCCACAAGTCACATCAAGTGTTGGGTAGGCACGGTGCTTTGCTAGATATGTGCTTCGTACGGGGCAGACACGATTCCAGACCCAGGCCTAGCATGTGACATCTGATCCTGATCGTAATACGCAATAAATAGTATACTATGTCTGATATAGATTATATATTCTTTGTGAAATATTTCTGGAGAATTGGGTAGGCACGGTGCTTTGCTAGAAGCCAACCATATCTTGTAAATCGGTAAGAATGTGGTACGGGGTACGCACGTGTTCGGATAGTCCGACGAATGGATTTACTACCAACCTATCCAGAGATCTCTTGGGTCGCTTCCCAAAGATTCATCGATGACATTTGACTCGAACAGAATTAATCTGGGATTAATTATGAGAGAGAAAATTATTCTAGGATTAATTGCGGCAAGAATTTATCTGGGATAAAATTCAAATAAAAGAGAAAACGTGATTAATTTGGAATTAATCGATTAAATAATATATTAGATATATTAATTGAAATCAGATTTCAAAGCGAAATTAAAATTGGATTTTAATTCGGGCGAACGAATTAATTTAGAATTAATTCGCGAGTGACTTTCATAATAATTTTGCTAAACATTAATATTTAATTAAATTGGATTTAATTACGTCGCGACGGAAAATTCATTTAATCGGATTAAACGAACCCGAGCCCGAAGTGTGTTGAGCAAGCCCACTTGAATTTTGAATTTAAAGTGGGGCCCACCAACTTACATCAAGTATCTACTTGAGTGATGGAAATGGTTGAGGGCATTTAATGTCATTTTTCCCTCCAACACTTTTGCTTTTGTAAAAGATATACCAACTTTTGAAGTTGACTTAGGTAATTGATTTTAGAAATCAAAAATATCAAAAGAAACACAAAAAGCTCTTTCTCCCTCTCCCTCTTGGTCGTGACCTCTTCTCACTCTCTTGGAAATTTTGTTTCAAAATTTCAAGCTTGCTAGCACATTTGGAGTCAAGTGAAGGGGATAGGGAAACTCACCATTGGGTTTGAAAGGTTCAAAAAAGCTTGGAGCTTTCGCAAATACAAACAAAGTTTTGAACTTCATCCACTCATTGTAAGTATTTTTCCGTAACTTTTTTTATGAATATTCACACACCAAATCATTTATTAGAGACCTTGGGCATGTATAGGACACTAACACCAGTGTGCTAAGCTTATACCCAATGTATGATTACCACATTCCCCTGCGTGCACTAGTTGCAACACATATTCTTGATCTTGTTCTTTGACACACCACAAGATTGGTACATTGAACGATCTCCTGAACAACTCATATTCCTTTATTATATATGTGACAGCCTTTAGAATGAACTTTTGGGCATCGCTTCTGTCCTACTGTTTTGTCTCATTTTCTAAATTGTCTATGATTGGGTTTACCCAACTGTTAGAGCTCATCTCGATCATCATCACATTCTCTATTTCTAACTCTTGGGCTTTGATCTGCTAGACCATGTCAAAGTGGAGTCTGATGACCCTAGGTTTACGCTGGGGGTTCCATTGTGTCAGGACCTGATATTCTTAATCTATTGATCTCAGTGATAGATACTCACATTTCCATTCTACGCTCTCTTGCTGCTATCTTTTTCGCCAGATTGTTGGCCCTAGCACTCAATTCTCTCATGATGGCTTGTACCTTAATTCTTGTGAACTTCTATAATATTTTTCTTACCTTTTTTACATATTCAAGGATTCTAGAGTATTTTTCATCAAACCTCCCATCCAGATATCCTGAGACTTACTCAGAGTCAAGGTTCACCGTTAATATCCTTACTCCCAACATGGCAGCCGATTATAGCACATAAATCAAAGCCTCATACTCTGCCTCGTCGTTTGTGGAAGTGTCTGAGAGTTTGAGAGCTTCTTCTATGAGTACCCCTAAGTCTAACTCAAGCACAACTCCTAGCCGAACTCCTCATCTGTTTACAGCTCCATCGGAAAGCAAAGTCCATTGAACAACTTCCTCGGGTAGGGTCAATTGGTCTTTCTCAAATGGTTCGAAACTCTGATTTTTGACCAGGAAGTTTGTTACTGCTTGTCCTTTCCTTGATGTTTTAGGTGTATAGCGGATGTCATATACCCCCAGCTTGATTGCCCACTTACTGAGTTTTCCCAACAGGTCTAATTTTGATTGTATCTGTCTGATCGGATAGTTGGTCACCATAATTATGATATGGAGCTCAAGTAATGCCATAGCTTCTTGTTTTCCGTTACCAGGGCCAGTACTCTTTTCAACCATATTGTACTAGGTCTCCACGTCTGGCAACATCTTACTTGTGTAATGTATTACATGTTGCCTCTTATTTTCTTCTTTTACCAATACTGCATTCACTACTACTTTTGACATAGCCATGTATAGATATAAATCTACCCCCTGCTGGTGTTGTGGCATGGAGGCACTGCTCATATATGCTTGATCTCTTTTAAAGGCTGACTCTGCTCTTCTCCCCATGCAAGTGACTTTAATTTCTTGTGCTGTTGAAGAAAGGCTTGCGTTTGTCAGATATTTTGGATATGAACCGACTCAATGCTACTATTTTCCCCACTATGTTCTGAACTTCACGAACCGTCTATGACTCATCAATTTATGATATGGTATTGAGCTGAGTCGAGCTAGCCTCGATTCCTCTACTACTCACAATGTGGACTAGGAACTGTCCTGTTGATACCCTGAATGCACATTTCAAGGGGTTAAGCTTCATCTTTTACCTCCTAAATTTGGCGAAGCATTCTTATTCGTCTCAGATATGGTCAGATGCTGCAATGGCTTTGATCGCCATATCATCTACGTAAGCATCAATCATTTTCTCGATCAGGACTTGGAACATCTTGTTGATCAGCCTCTGATAATCGACTTCTACATTTTTTACCCTATATGACATCACCTTATAGTAGAACCACCCTCTTTCGGTGATGAAGGAAGTATGTGTCTTGTTATCCTTATTCATCCGGATCTTTTCGTAGCCTGAGTACGCATCTAACAAACTCGTTCTTTCATAACCTGTGGTTACATCTACCGGTTGGTCTATCTTGGGCATATGGTAAATATCATTTAGAAAAACCTTGTTAAGGTTGGTAAAGTCGATGCAAACTCTTCATTTTCCATTCTTCTTGGCCACTACAACCACATTTGATACCCATTTTAGGGTATTGGCAAGGTTCTATAGCTTCTACTCCTAGGAACCTGTCCACTTCTTCGCTGATGATCTTATTCCCCTCATTGGCGAACCGCATTTGCTTCTTCTTGATTGCGGCAGATCTTATTCCTCTCTTGGGTCGCTTCCCAAAAATTCACCGATGACATTTGACTCGAACAGAATTAATCTGGGATTAATTATGAGAGAGAAAATTATTCTAGGATTAATTGCGGCAAGAATTTATCTGGGATAAAATTCAAATAAAAGAGAAAATGTGATTAATTTTGAATTAATCGATTAAATAATATATTAGATATATTAATTGAAATCAGATTTCAAAGCGAAATTAAAATTGGATTTTAATTCGGGCGAACGAATTAATTTAGAATTAATTCGCGAGTGACTTTCGTAATAATTTTGCTAAACATTATTATTTAATTGAATTAGATTTAATTACGCCGCGACAGAAAATTCATTTAATCCGATTAAACGAACCCGAGCCCGAAGTGTGTTGAGTAAGCCCACTTGAATTTTGAATTTAAACTGGGGCCCACCAACTTACATCAAGTATCTACTTGAGTGATGGAAATGGTTGAGGGCATTTAATGCCATTTTTCCCTCCAAAACTTTTGCTTTTGCTTTTGGAAAAGATATACCAACTTTTGAAGTAGACTTAGGTAATTGATTTTAGAAATCAAAAATATCAAAAGAAAAACAAAAAGCTCTTTCTCCCACTCCCTCTTGGCCGTGACCTCTTCTCCCTCTCTTGGAAATTTTGTTTCAAAATTTCAAGCTTGCTAGCACATTTAGAGTCAAGTGAAGGGGATAGGGAAACTCACCATTGGGTTTGAAAGGTTCAAAAAAGCTTGGAGCTTTCGCAAATACAAACAAAGTTTTGAACTTCATCCACTCATTGTAAGTATTTTTCCGTAACTTTTTTATGAATATTCACACACCAAATCATGTATTAGAGACCTTGGGCATGTATAGGACACTAACACCAGTGTGCTAAGCTTATACCCCATGTATGATTACCACATTCCCCTGCGTGCACTAGTTGCAACACATATTCTTGATCTTGTTCTTTGACACACCACAAGATTGGTACATTGAACGATCTCCTGAACAACTCACATTCCTTTATTATATATGTGACAACCTTTAGAATGAACTTTTGGGCTTCGCTTCTGTCCTACTGTTTTGTCTCATTTTCTAAATAGTCTATGATTGGGTTTACCCAACTGTTAGAGCTCCTCTCGATCATCAGCACATTCTCTAGTTCTAACTCTTTTGGCTTTGATCTGCTAGACCATGTCAAAGTGGAGTCTAATGACCCTAGGTTTACGATGGGGGTTCCATTATGTTTGGACCTGATATTCTTAATCTTTTGATCTCAGTGATAGATACTCACATTTCCATTCTACGCTCTCTTGCTGCTGTCTTTTTCGCCAGATTGTTGGCCCTAGCACTCAATTCTCTCCTGATGGCTTGTACCTTAATTCTTGTGAACTTCTCTAATATTTTTCTTACCCTTTTTACATATTCAAGGATTCTAGAGTATTTTTCCTCAAACCTCCATCCAAATATCTTGAGACTTACTCAGAGTCAAGGTTCACCGTTAATATCCTTACTCCCAACATGGCAGCCGATTATAGCACATAAATCAAAGCCTCATACTCTACCTCGTCGTTGTGGAAGTGTCTGAGAGTTTGAGAGATTCTTCTATGAGTACCCCTAAGTCTAACTCAAGCACAACTCCTAGCCGAACTCCTCATCTGTTTACAGCCCCATCGGAATGCAAAGTCCATTGAACAACTTCCTCGAGTATGGTCAATTGGTCTTTCTCAAATGGTTCGAAACTCTGATTTTTGACCAGTAAGTTTGTTATTGCTTGTACTTTCCTTGATGTTTTAGGTGTATAGCGGATGTCATATACCCCCAGCTTGATTGCCCACTTAGTGAGTCTTCCCAACAGGTCTAATTTTGATTGTATCTGTCTGATCGGACAGTTGGTCACCATAATTATGATATGGAGCTCAAGTAATGCCGTAGCTTCTTGTTTTCCGTTACCAGGGCCAGTACTCTTTTCAACCATGTTGTACTAGGTCTCCACGTCTGGAAACATCTTACTTGTGTAATGCATTACATGTTGCCTTTTATTTTCTTCTTTTACCAATACCGCATTCACTACCACTTTTGACATAGCCATGTATAGATATAAATCTACCCCCTGCTGGTGTTGTGGCATGGAGGCACTGCTCATATATGCCTTGATCTATTTTAAAGGCTGACTCTGCTCTTCTCCCCATGCAAGTGACTTTAATTTCTTGTGCTGTTGAAGAAAGGCTTGCGTTTGTCAGATATTTTGGATATGAACCGACTCAATGCTACTATTTTCCCCACTATGTTCTGAACTTCACGAACCGTCTATGACTCATCAATTTATGATATGGTCTTGAGCTGAGTCGAGCTAGCCTCGATTCCTCTACTACTCACAATGTGGACTATGAACTGTCATGTTGATACCCTGAATGCATATTTCAAGGGGTTAAGCTTCATCTTTTACCTCCTAAATTTGGCGAAGCATTCTTATTCGTCTCAGATATGGTCAGATGCTGCAATGGCTTTGATCGCCATATCATCTACGTAAGCATCAATCGTTTGCTCGATCAGGCCTTGGAACATCTTGTTGATCAGCCTCTGATAATCGGCTTCTACATTTTTTACCCCATATGGCATCACCTTATAGTAGAACCACCCTCTTTCGGTGATGAAGGCAGTATGTGTCTTGTTATCCTTATTCATCCGGATCTGTTCGTAGCCTGAGTACGCATCTAACAAACTCGTTCTTTCATACCCTGTGGTTACATCTACCGTTTGGTCTATCTTGGGCATATGGTAAATATCATTTAGAAAAACCTTGTTAAGGTTGGTAAAGTCGATGCAAACTATTCATTTTCCATTCTTCTTGGCCACTACAACCACATTTGATACCCATTTTAGGGTATTGGCAAGGTTCTATAGCTTCTACTCCTAGGATCCTGTCCACTTCTTCGCTGATGATCTTATTCCTCTCATTGGCGAACCGCATTTGCTTCTGCTTCGTAGGTGTATTTGGTCTTAACCTGAGACTTGCATCGCTAATACTTGTGACAATAAATATACTTTGGTTTTGGTCATCCGGGGCTTTAACATGTTTTGTGTACGCCTCTTCTGGGTATACTGAGAATTGTAGTGTATTGGGTGTGATGTCAAGATGGAAGTATCACTTCAATAATATGGAGATGATGATCAAGCAGGGAAACAGAACTTTTCCCTCAGTTGTTGTAGGTCGGCCTCAGTTATTGTTGAAGCCATATCCATGTCAAGGTTTATGAAACTCATTTTTGGGATGACTTAGCTCTAGTCGGGGCACCCTTCTACGGTAAAATTGATTCTCCTCTTCAGATATGGTTGGTGTTATGTCGTAGTCATCGGGACTTTTGGATCTCGAGATGCGGATAGTCTCACTCATGGGCGACACGGTAAGAGGCAAGGTATTGAGAAGAGTAGAGGAGGAAGTCTTTGAGTCTAACATTCTTGTCAAGACAGGACCCGAGGTGGAAGGCTAGTTCATAGTTAGAATTAAATTTATGGTTAGTAGATTTTACACTAAAGCTAGGGTTACTGTGTCATCATCCCTACCAAGTGGCCAACCCTAAAAAGGCTCTAAGCACCCTAACAATGGAAAAGCAATAAGTTTGCAAGCACAACCAAGGCAAACACACCCATAAAGAACCTCGAAAGACCTGCCCATTTATCTCTAATAAGAACCCAGAAAAAACACACCCGCAAACAATATAAATACATCACAAGTAAACTTGCCCCTCGTGCTTCCATTAACACCAAAAAACCCAGAACAAGCAACAAAAACAAAAATGCAAACAGGCCATGCCAGCAAGTCATTTTCATTATTGCAAACAAAAACATTAACAGAGAGGAAAAAGAACAGTGGGGAACTTACTTATGAAGATTGAAGATGATGAATGACGTTTGAGGTTGTTGAAGGCACGAAGTTGCAGGAAACAAGTTTGAGCTCAGAGTTTTCCTTGAAAAAATGAAGTAGTAAAAAAAGGTTTGATGGGGAGACGTCCTTTTAAATAGGTTGCTCGGGCTAGTTTCAGCCATTGGATTGAGGCGGATGGGCAAGATAACCTCCACGTGTGGTGAAGATCTCAGCCAAATTCAAATGAAGGGCTCAGATGAAACTATTGTTTTAGTAGGGCACATCTGTTATTGGTTTTGACGCGCAAGCTGTGAATGCACGACATCTGGTATCTCGAAGAGATGAAGCAAAGAGGCGGCCTGACAGACATGACGGGCATTTAAGGAATGTCATTAAAGTTTAACAACTTCCAATAGCGGTTTAGAAGCCCTAAAAAGACCTTTCAAATGGCGGTAAAAAAGGCAATCATTACAAAAAAAATGAATCTGTGGGGATACATGCACCTTCGTGACTCGAGGGACGTTGCAGTATGGATGTTCACGAGTTAAAACCCGAGGACATGGGCATAATCTACACATTTATTGTAGTTCCTGATATCAACTCACCAACTCATTGATACCGAGAACTATGAGACACTTTTTTATGGTGAATTTCAACTTGAGGAATTCTAAAGCCTGGAGAGGGGTATAATGGGGTTTGCAATTAAAGAATGGTCCAAGGTCCTTATGAGAATGAGTGATCAGATGAATGACTCGATCCCGTAGTGCTGAGGAACACCCGAGGGTAGAACCAATTGAGGAGGATAGGTTAGGATACCGACCCAACTTGATGAAAAGATATCAGATCCGATAGTACTTGGGCTTCTGTGAAGGCCGACCCGATATGGTTCGTTACTACCGACCTGACGTGATAAAATAAGCTAGGTCAGATTCGGTCTTAGGTAGAACATCAATATCAGACTCTGAACTAAGCACAATATCAACCTCTGAAATCAGAATCGACTCAGCAAGTCAGACCTGGTAAAAGAAGCAACGAAGAGAATCGACTCGGCATTATTCACCCCGGCACATCGACCTGGGGGTTTAGGTCAGAGTCGTAGCATCATGTGCTTATATATGATTGACGTAAGCCCTACATGAAAGTTTGAGCCTCTTTAAGACTAATATGACGAGAGTTGGTCAGAGACTTCCCTTTTGACACACGGAATATTGTGAGGTGGTTGAATTACAGGCTATCACATGGGCATAACGTGTTACAGAGGATTAAGGTGGGAATGATGGATTTTTGCTGAAGATGTTGGTTGAGTCAGAAGACCAGAGCTACTATTTGCAGAGCAGTTGGGGAAAAGGATAATGAGCGACAGTAACAGGCTGACATTAGCTGAAGTCATGAGTTGGTGCAATAGTAAATTTAGAAGCCTATATAAGAGGGTTGAAAGCTCATATTTAAGGGTTAGTATTTTTTACATTCCACCACTCGTAAAATAATTCTAAAAAATCTTAGTGGTAGAGAGAGAGCTGGTCGATATTGACCCAAGTTCGTTATAAGATTTCATTTCTTTTCTCTCATGGACGTAGGTTGGAGCTACTCTCCGCCGAACTATGTTAAACATTTATTTTCCCTATGATTTTCTATTTGTTTGCCAAGTTTGATTTGGTTCTCAATTAACCAAACAAATTCACGGTTTGAGGGAGGTTTATTCGAGGAGTATATTTCATGAATTACCTCTGAAATGAAAAACAACCGTTAACCTGAAGAATAAAACTATGTTTTAAAGACATGCACCACCAATTTGTGATTTCCAATTTGAACACCATTAGTTTTGGCAACCACTTGATAAGGATCCTCAAACTATCCAAGCAAAGAAATCCAAACTTTTATTTTTGAATTATGAAAATTCATTCATACATAAAAACATCACAGTGATGTAATTACACGATCATAAAAACTTGAAACAAAACTTAGAGTGTCCTAAGATTCAAGTCTAGTTAGAATAAACCTAACAACATATAACAAGAAATGTATTATGTGTTTCACATAACTAATAGAGATACATATTTACACCTAAAAACTACTTAGGAACGTGAAGAATTGCGGGACCGGTCTGATCTCCCAACCTCAGTTTTAGTGCAAAGTCGGTGACTACATATCCCTATTTTGAAGTGAAATAACATAATACATTCATTGTACATACAACTTTTACAACAATGCACAATTAATATAATACAAAAAAATTAACAGATCTAGGAGATATATTCCGGGAGATACTGAAAAGCTCTCGTCTTCACCACCAGTTTTACTCATTTAACTCGCACCAAATCTTTTGTACGCTGACGAAAAGATAATTATTCCTACAAAATACAGAAAACATAAACCAACATAAGGTTGGACATATACCACTATAAAAAATGGATCCACAGATCCACAGATCTGGGTAACAAAAAACCACAAATCAAGACATGAGTAACAAAGAACACAAACGAACAAAATGCAAGAAGAAAACGAAAAATCGAAAAATCCCACAAAGCCTAGCATAAACTGGAAGCAAAGAGGGAGGGAGGGAGCATGGAGAGGTGAAGAAAACGAAACAGGAGGGGGAGGAAGCCAGGGAACAGGGGTGAGTAGAAAGTACCCGGCTCTATAAGCTTATTAGGAATAAAACCTTTGAAACTTTGGCAAAATTTCTGAAAATAAAACAGAGGGAGGGAAGCCTGAAACGTGAATAGACATCTCCCCCTATCTTTAGTGTAACAGTTAAGACTAGTTAATTATAAAGATAATTATACAGTTATACTTGCTCAACTAAGTTCTCTCTTAAATTTTAAATTTGAGTGTGTTAAATTCTAAATTTTTGAAGACTAAATTCTAAATTTAAGTGGATTAAATTTTAAATGTTAATAAAATTCCCAAATTAACCCTGGGCTTTGTAGGGGTTAGCGCGCACACACCCATACCTCTTCCACTACTTACTCACATGTAATAGAGATGAGAATGTAAAGAATTGGTGGAGAATTGGAGATAGTGAAGTTGTGAGGAATAATAAGAATGAGAATTCCCTTTACGTTGGAGAGCCTCATAGCTGTCAACGAGTTCTTAAAAAAAAAAAAAAAATTGAAAAAAAAAAATTGAAAACTCTCACATGCGTGACTAAATTGTGACGTGTTTATTGCCCTTTATTATTCTTCATTATAATCATAAACATTTTTCATTAACATGGACATAAACATTTTTCATCTTTTACTTTTTTTTTTAAGGTATCAGATGTGAGTAAAATTCAAATTAATTTTTTTATCTAATACTTTTAGCGTTTTGAATTTGGGTGGTAAGTCAGGCAAAGAATGGAACTCTTTGGATAAAAACACAGGTCATCTTCGTATGTGGAAGAGAAATAAATCAAGCAAAGCAAAAGGACTCCACAGAGTGAAGAGAAAAGACATTCATAGCGTCCCAACTTTATCAGCTTTGCTAAATTTTCCTTCTCTACATTATTAACATTACTACTACCAATACCATTGATTAGACCTCTTGACTCAGACCCTCTTACATTAACATACATATCATCATTGTGCTGTGTTTAACCAAACGTCGTCGTTATGTAAAGTAAATAAACAGTACTGAGTAGTTCTTGGGTGTCTTACATTATTTATATCCCCCACAATCCAAAGAGAATATTAACCGATGGACGGTTCAGATTAATTTGATGAGCATCAAAAGAGATAGGCGGACAGTAATAAGCTTTGGTTCACATCAATCGTTTCAAAAAGCTTTAATTTTGCTTGCTTGTCATTCAACTTGATGATACGATATGATGCTCTCCATGAGCTAAAGCCATAATAGCGCACACTCTCTCTCTCTCTCAATTCAATTGCGTGTTAATTTCTTTTAAATATTTTCTTTTATTTTGTTTAACGTCCAGTATGAGAGAGAGAGAGGCAGTCCCGTAAGTAACAGTAGAGCATCAGTGGCAGTAGTGCAATAAACGAGGTGATTGAAACAAAGTATTTTCTCATTCATTGGGAAGACAAAATCTCAGTAGTAGAAGTATTTACAGAGGCGCACGTTATCTGCTCTCTTTCTCTCTAGATACTGCTGTTAATTCTGCAGGATGAATTAGATAGCCACCCATTTCCAAGACAAACCAGCCTTCTCTTATTTACTACAACAGATCCTAGGGTTTTTTTTTTTTTTTTTTTTTTTTTTTTTTTTTTTTGTCTCTGAACATCTGTAAAAAGATTACTGAAAGTGTTAACTACAAATCCGGGAGAGAGAATTCATGGAAGGAGGGTCTAGTGGTAGTGGTAACCCTAAATATTCTGTGATGGGTTTTGGAGAGAGTAGTAATAATAATAATGTTAATATGAACATGAATGGACTTTGCTCTATAATGATGATGAATTCTAGCGCAGGAACAAGTAGTAATAATGAGCATAAAGTGTTTCTTCCTCCTCTGATGCCATTGCCCCCACAACAACAACAACAAGAAGTTCACTTCACAGACATTAATTCTAACTCCATGAAGGCTAAGATCATGGCTCACCCTCACTTCCCTCGCCTCTTGGCCTCCTATGTCAACTGTCAAAAGGTGAACCAAAAACAAATTGCAACCCTAGCTACTTGTAAAATTCACAATACTAGTACTTCATCTTTCATGGAGTTTTTTTTTTTTTTTTTGTCTCTGAACATCTGTAAAAAGATTACTGAAAGTGTTAACTACAAATCCGGGAGAGAGAATTCATGGAAGGAGGGTCTAGTGGTAGTGGTAACCCTAAATATTCTGTGATGGGTTTTGGAGAGAGTAGTAATAATAATAATGTTAATATGAACATGAATGGACTTTGCTCTATAATGATGATGAATTCTAGCGCAGGAACAAGTAGTAATAATGAGCATAAAGTGTTTCTTCCTCCTCTGATGCCATTGCCCCCACAACAACAACAACAAGAAGTTCACTTCACAGACATTAATTCTAACTCCATGAAGGCTAAGATCATGGCTCACCCTCACTTCCCTCGCCTCTTGGCCTCCTATGTCAACTGTCAAAAGGTGAACAAAAAACAATTGTAACCCTAGCTACTTGTAAAATTCACAATACTAGTACTTCATCTTTCATGGAGTATTTTTATTATTATTATTTTTTTTTAATTTTTTTTTTCGGAGTGTGTTTATCTTCATGTATTTTATAATTATAACGTGAGAAACAAATATTAAAAGGAAAGAAAATTAATTAATTAATTATCTCAGGTTGGGGCACCTCCACAAGTGGTGGCCAGGCTAGAGGAAGCATGTGCATCTGGGGAAGCCATGAAAAAGTCAGCTGGAAGTGTAGGTGACGACCCAGCACTCGACCAGTTCATGGAAGCTTACTGTGAAATGCTAACCAAATATGAGCAAGAACTTACAAAACCCTTTAAAGAAGCCGTGCTTTTCCTCTCCGAGATCGAATCCCAGCTCAAAATCCTAACTGTTTCTTCTCATATTTCTGGTAATATTATTGGAAGTCTTTTATTTATGTACATTTTTTTTTACTCTTTTAATTTTCTTTGTAATGGTTTCTAAGATTAGAGTGACTAGTCATTTCAAATCTTGCATGTGTAGCTTACCGCGAAAGAAGAGTTCCATATATTTGTACATACATGTGTATGTGAATTAAGAGTACAAGAAAGCAAGTACTTGAGCTAGAGGAACCGCGGGAGGTTATATCTTAAGATAGTTTTATTCTTTGAGGCTGGAATGTTGATGCATATACATATATTCTAGTAGTCAGGTATCTGTAACTTTGATTCTCTTTTATTTGTCTGCATGTGTCTGGAACCTGATCACTAATTAATCGCTGTATCATTATCGATCTGTCTTCTCTATTAATGTGTTGAACCCTTGTAGTGTTGTTCTCTTATATAGTTCAAGTGTTACTAGAGGAACTGTTGTAAAAATTAACCCTGGATGCAGATTTGCTTTTTGTTCAAGTTTTACTAGATTTTTAGTCTTGATTTTCTTTATCGCTTGTTGTCATTAGGTTAACATTAATCTGGAAAGAAGAATTAACTACTAGTCCGAGACTTTCCAGTGACACTTAATAATTTGAGTGATTGTTATAATTGAAAATAGTTTAATAGTGGAGGTTTCGTTGTTTAATGTACATTCAAGTGATCAGACCATTTTCGCTGAGCTTCTTACTGCTGAATCTATTTGATTGTAGACAGTTTGAAGACAATTACTAGATCAAATATTATTGTTACCTTATTAGTCTGCGAGGGACATGCTTTCATCTTATGCATATGAAAAATGAGGCATTCAGTAGTTGAAACTGATAAGTTGCCTGTGGCCTACCTCATATTCTTGCTCAATAACTAATCTCAACCTATATGGGATATTCTCCCTACCAGAAATGATCGGTTTGGGTTTGTCTTTATCTTTTTTAGGCAGCATATATATCCACAAAGGAAATACCTTACTTTCTTACAGGTAAGTTAATTGATCTAATTATTTTGATAGACTAACATAATACTGATTTTAGTAATAAATAACCGAAGAAGTGTATTAATTCTTCCAAATCACCCTTTCAAAAGAATACCTTACTTTCTTACAGGTAATTTAATTTGATCTAATCATTTTGATAGACTACATTAACTTATGACTGATTTTAGTAACAAATAACTGAAGGAGCGTATTAATTCTTCCAAATCACCCCTACTGCTCTAACACCTTTCATTCTTACTGCTCTAACACTCTTACTGCAGTATTAGTGATTCTAACATACCCAAGCTCCCTTTAATTATGCATTATGTTTCCCTTTTTGTAAGACATGGGACACATGCTGAAGGTTAATTAGTTTGATCTTTGTGTCGGTATCTAGTCAATGTCTACATCCAGAACAACCTCCTGGTTTCTTCTAAATCGGATGCCCATCAAGAACTTTAAAGTATACTCGTCCCCAGTTGTATGGATAATAAAGACTATGATTAATGGATTACTTAATTTGTTTAAATTTTATTCTGGTTATCATTCTCGACCTTTAGGTAAAGTTGAAACATGATTATCATGTCTCCTCTTATGGTAAAGAAGAGAAGTATTTGTTCCTATTTATGGTCAAACACTTGTGCTTCACTCAAAAGAGTACACAAGAGTGAGTTGTGAGAACTGGGAGCAAAGGAATTGCTCGACTAAATGTCGATAATATGTTGAAAGCACCATCTCAGAAAAGTGCTGCATATCTTGGGAACACTTGACACAAGATACTAATTGAAGTTACTAATTTCAGAAAACTATGATCTCACTTGCATCCTCAGTATCTTAATTGTTACTTATTCTATTTGAATTAATAGGCATATATCAATTTGGAAGTCTTTAATTTATAGCGAGAAACTTGTGCACTGAGGCCTTTATTTATGTCCATGTAAATCAAAGCATTCTGGAATAAAATTTTTAACCATATCAATTTTCATAAATCATATGCATTCCCATGAGTTGCTGTTAGATTAGAAAACCAAGCGTGCACTTGCAGATACATTGCATTGCATTTTTGAAGCTAATACATCAACACAAAAAAAAACTTCATAAGTGATAATTCCTTAAAGAACTCGAGCTTTGAGATTTTTGAAATATATGTAAAGCCTTGAGCGAATTTGTTTATTGTTGAATGATTATATTTAGCTATTAGGATTATATGTACTGCCCTTTATTTCAGAATAGAAAAGTTGTGTACTTTTATTTTCTTGAATACTATTACTGCTAATTAGTCTTTCATTAGTAAAAGTGAAATTTCTAAGTATGAATTTTTCTGTGATCACTCCTGCCAATAGTATTTCTTTTGGTTCCGTTTGTTTTGCCGATGATCCTCTCGCTTTTTACTGAGATGTGGCTCAAACTTGCTGCTTCTGGATTGCGATGAAGTGGAACTGATGCAGTTAAATTAGTTGTGTTATATGCCTCGAGTCTTCATTTACACATTTGACATAGACAACTACATTAGTCTTGTCTTTTTGGGGTCTTTGATCTGCTTACATTTTTGAGCTTTTATGTTTGATACACATGCTGATAAATGCATGCTTGCCTAATTTAGTGTTATAGTTTGCTTCTTTTTTTTTTGTTGGTCATTGCTTTCGGTGAATCTGCAGGGAAAAGTGGATCCTCAGAGGAAGAGATTGATGTGAATGACCACTACATAGATCCTCTAGCTGAGGACGGGGAGCTGAAAGGTCAGCTTTTACGCAAATACAGTGGATCTCTGGGTAGTCTCAAACAGGAATTCTTGAAGAAGAAAAAGAAAGGGAAGTTGCCAAAGGAAGCCCGGCAGCAGTTGTTGGATTGGTGGAGCAGACATCACAGGTGGCCTTATCCATCGGTATGAATTCATATGCGTCCTTCCCTTTTATGCTTCAGTGCCCAATACTTTCTACAAGTCTTTTATAGGTCCTTCAATCTTTTAGTACTTAAATAGTTTTGCTAATGATTGACATGGTATTTTCACAGGAGCCGCAGAAGCTAGCACTTGCAGAATCCACAGGCCTAGATCAGAAACAAATAAACAATTGGTTCATAAACCAAAGAAAACGACATTGGAAGCCTTCTGAGGATATGCAGTTTGTCATGATGGATGCCGCATATCCCCATTATTATATGGAAAATGCTACTGGTAATCCCTTTCCCATGGATTTCACCACCCCAGCACGCTTTTGATGACATTCTCAGTTCGAGCTGTGTTTTGAAATTACTTTTAATTTCTTGGTACTCGTAATCTAATCCGATTGGAACTACCATATCAAAGTGCTTGTAAAATTAAACCTTATTTATATTGATGGATGAATTATGAATGAACTAGATGGGGAGATTGCAATTTCGTTTTGTCTTATTTGCAGACATGATTGCATCTCTAATTCGATGCAAATATAGCTTGATAAATGTGTTTGGATTGTTGGGGTTTTATGCGGCGGAAGCGTGGTTCATGCGAAATCGTAGTTTAAAAATTTTAAATTTACCAAATAAATTATTCAATATATCATACGGATAATTTATTTATATTTCACATTAACATTTCATTCGATATCAAATAACAATATAAATAAATTAGAAATATCATGAAATTTTTACGAAAACATTTTCCGCAAGTAGCATAAAACGTGTTTACGATCGAATCGATCGATCAATCAACACCACATGGTGTGGCCCAGGTCAGCTCCAATAGTACTGGAGCTGTTCATGGGTTGCCCGAACAGTGACTAATTCACTGTTTGGACAGCAGTTACCCGGTTAACTCAAAAGTTACCCGATAATACCGTTTTTTACCGTTTTCGAGTATTTTCATTCCGAAATAATTTCCGGCAATTATTCTAATGCCCAATATACATCCAATTTATTTAAACATCATATTTTTTATTACAAAAAATTTGAATTTTTTAGACCTGAAATAGAATATGAAATTAACATTTTTCATGTTTTAAATCCAATTTTCTCAACATTAATCTAATTAATATCTACACCGATCAAAACCACCATAAATGAAAAACTCAAGAACAATTCTAGGTATTATTAGAGTGATCTTAACACTCTAGAATGGTAACTTATTTTCTAATAACCATAATAAGCCTTAATTACACTAATTAAGCTTATTTCTAAATACTACACATGCATATTTCCATTTTTCAAGTAACCAACAATCTCAACATATATTGAAGACATGAAAAATAAATCCACATCATATATAGAGCAATAAAACAATAGAAATAATTGTTCCAACCAAAAAAAGTAAGAAAAATATCTTACTTTTCAATTTTCCTTCAAAAAATGTTCTAGCCTTTTATTTTCTCTCAAACTTCTCGTTTTTTGTTTTTGGAAACTTGAACTTATGAAGCAAGATGAAGCAAAAAACCTTTTATACATCACTTCTTGCTTGGACGAAAATCTAGGGGATATTTTGTCAATTTTGGTTTGCAAATTTAATCTAATTAAAGAAACAAAACTCAATTTGATAACAATTACCTTTATTAAAATTAATAGCCATGTGTAACCAATTACAACAAGCCATTAATTTAGCAAATGATGACATTAGATATTTTAGACTGTAGACACTGCATTTTTGTATAAGACCCGATGATGAGCCTCATATGGAGGCACTACCCGATAAGTTGCGGAAGTCGCGGGAAACGGACGTCGGAAGGGGAAATTCAAGAAATAAACACCTTGCCAGATTTAATTCGTTTGCTTAGCCTCGGGATTCGCCCGATTAATCTCTGTTTTAAAATATTAAGCCTCAGCCCAAAACCCCCGCACCCATCCAAAGCCCACTAAAGAGCCAAGCCACACGCCCAATGTTAGACATTATGACCCATAGCGTCACTATTTGAAAAAGACATTGTGGTTTTTGTACAAATTAATTATGTTGTAATGAAATTGCCTTTTATCATTTTGTAATTTGATTACTTAATATAATAAATGATAAAAGTCCTATGATTAGTTCCAGATTATAAGATATGAGATAGTATCAATCCATAAAGTTTAATCATTAAATATCCATAGTCGTAGTATTATCGAGACTGGACATCGATAATGTGGAATAGACTAGTATTGCACTTGTGCGTGTTATGGAAGCGTAACGACATAGTTCTCATATATTTAAGTATTGGATACTTATGCAAGTGTGATAGGAGGTTGTGTTTACCGATGGTACGGAAACATCTTCTCTCTGGATAGACCCCGCGGAATCCCATTGGTAGTATGACTATGTGTCTATGGGAGTCCGCATCAGGGTAGGTGTATTTGGTATTAACCTGAGACTTGCATCGCTAGTACTTGCGACAATCAATACGCTTTGGTTTTGGTCGTCCAGGACTTTAACAGGTTCTGTGTACGCCTCTTCTGGGTTTATTGAGAATCGTAGTGTATTGGGTGTGATGTCAATACGGAAGTATCACTTCAGTCATATGGAGATGATGATCACGCATGGATACAGAACTGGTACTCTAAATGGTTGCAACCAACGGGATAATATGACTAGGTCATGATTATCCGATTTAAATAGACTAGTTGCATGTAATCTGATATATGCTTCGTATGGGGCAGACACTATTCCAGCCCCAGGCCTTGCATGTGACATCCGATACTGGATCGCAATGCGCAATACTACGTATACTACGCCTGATATAGATTATATATTTCATTAAGAATATTTCTGGAGAATTGGTAGGCACGGTACTTTGCTAGAAGCCAACCATGTCTCGTAAATCGATAAAAATGTAGTACGAGGTACGTACGTGTTCGGATAGTCCGACGATCGGATTTACTGCCAACATATCCATGGATCTCTTTGGTTGCTTCCCGAAGATGCACCGATGACGTATGATGGAACTTAATTAATCTTGGATTAATTACAGAGATATTTTATCTGGGATAAAATACTATTTGAAGAGAGAGAAACGATTAATTTGGAATTAATCGATAAAATAATATATTCGATATATTAAACGAAATTAGATTTCGACGTGGAATTAAAATTAGATTTTTATTCGGGCTAACGAATTAATTTAGAGTTAATTCGCTAGCGACGTGAATAGTAATTTTGCTTGGCATAATTATTTAATTAAATTTGATTTAATTACGTCGCAACGGAAAATTCGTTAATTCGAAATTAACGAACCCGAGCCCGGGATGTGTTTGCGAGGCCACTTCGATTTCGAATCAAGTGCGGCCACAAGTCACATCGCTCGTCACATCGCACGTTATTCAAGTGATAGATGTCAACTCACTTTTTGGTGATTGACAGGGGTGGTTGTGAGCCTTTAATGCAAATTTTGGCTCCAAAATGTGGTTTGACTTTTTGAAAGTATATACCAAATTTTGGTAAAGGTTTTGTATTAATGTTTTTAGAAAACAAATACCAAAAACAAAGAAAATTATCTCTCTCCTTCTAGCTCTTGGCCGTGAGCTTCTCCAACAAGAAGAAATTATTTTTCTTCCAAATCTTGCTAGCACACTTGAAGAATCAATACAAGGTGATAGGGAAACCAACCTTGGAGCTTGGAATTAAAAGGACAAAGCTTGGAGCTTGGATATTCACCTTGGCCGAAAATCAACAAAGGATCTTAAAGTTCACTTTCTTCTCAACACATCTCAAATCCGTTCAATGTAAGTGTGTTTCCGCCTCACTTCTTTGAGTATTCATTCTTATCATTGCTTAAATATGATATTGGGATCACATTAGAAACCAACAATGGTATCTTTGAGCCTAATTTGAGCATGAAAAATATTAGGGTTCATATGCTTAAAATTTGGGTAAAAATGATTTGAGCATGATTTGATGAAATTGTTTGATTAAGTATGCTTGAATGATGATAACATAGTGTTATGCATGATCAATTTCATGAAAAATGAATTGGATAATTTTTCCCAAAATTAGATGGCTTGGCCGAATGCATGTAGTACCCTAAATGTCATGGTATTTTTTGTTATTTTGATCATTGGATGAGTTTAAAAACTTGGGAAATGTTGATTTGTAATTCAATCGAATTGAAAACGAAATCGGACAAAAAAACCCTATGAATGCCGTGAGCAAAATAGCATGTAATGAGATGATTTTTTGAATCAATTATGTTGGACATGTGTTGATGATGATAAACATGATTAATGGATTAGATTAGTATTTTGGAAATGTTAATTTAATAGATTAATCATGGCTAAACACTTGGATTTATTAAATTATGAATTTTGGAAAATTGGAATTTAATAAATTGGGCTTGATTTTGAAATGGGCTTATAATTGTTGTATTTGGGCATAATGGGCTTGGTTGGGCCAAGTTGGTTTGGGCCAAATGGATTGGATCCAAATTGGGCCTAAACCATTCCATTAAGTCCAAATATAACAAATGGACTTTAAAAGTTTAATTGGGCCTAATGGGCCGAAATTGGTTTCTTGGCAAATAATGGTGATTCCTTAATTGGGCTTTGGTATTTGGGTTTGACCCATATTGACCAAAGTCCATGCCTTATGAAATCAATTGAAAGCCCATTGGACTTTAATTAAACAACATTGGATGTTAATTGGGCTTTGAGACTCGTTTAGATTAGATTTGGAATCTAAGTCGTTAAAGTGCATTAAAAAGTGTAGATATTTAATTTGGAATTAAATAAATGAATTAGTATTGAATACGAATTAAATTAGATTTAAAGAGTAGTTCGATATAATTCAAGAATTCGTACTTCGAGTACTTATTCTCAAACGAGTTGGACTCGCGCAAAATCAAATCGTTGTTTGAACATTGGATGATCACTTAATTCAAAGATTAATTAATTGGATTAGATTGATTGAATAACATGCTATGAATGAATACATGGATGTGTTGAATGAATAACGTATATCAGATGGATATTAGAAGGGAAGGGCAATTTTGGAAATTGTTGTAAATTTAGAATTTATTAAATTGGACCTGCTTGTCCAGCCTTATCTCTCTTGATTCTTTGTATTTCTCTTCTCACATAATTCCCCTCAATGTTAATAAGGTTTCTCTTATTGTATAATGTAATTGGTAGAAGTAAGAATAGTGCTAGCCAGGGAGAGGAAAGGGAGTGATTCGTTCTAGGAACAATCTGTGAGATATCCATCCGCATATCATTATTAATTTATTTTCGCGCCTTATTATGCTTTTAGAATGCATGCTTAAGGGTGTATGATGAGACCTAACAAAGATAATAAATTGGTTGCCAAGTTACGCGAAAAAACCCTTAAAACATATTAAGCGTTTTTCCGTCCATTATGTGATTTTTACTTAAGATCCAAGATTGGCACTGGCTTGTTGGCCAAAGTCAAGGCCTTTGTCTATCGCGGATGTGTTTGAATCATGAAGGCTTTGTTCCATATCGGTGTCTTGTCCAAGTTGTGATTTGTTGGCCAAAGTCAAGATCACTTCTTGTCCATCAACATCGATTACGAAGCTTTCCAAAGTCAATGGGTTCCGCTTAACTGGAATCATTAAGCTTGTTGTGCCAAAGCCAAAGCTTAGTTGATTCAGAGGAAAAATATTAGGAAAATATATTGGATATATTGGCATATATATTGTATATATGTTTCGGACTTGGAGGTCCACCTACCGGATCTAGCAATTGGATGAGATCCAATTGATCTTAGAGATCTACCTAGTTAAATATCATACAACTTGTTGGCCAAAGTCAAGGTTGTGTGTTATTTAACGGGATCCTAGCCCACTAGGAAACTAGGTTTCCCGAGTACTCAACAGAGGGTTAGAGGCTCGCCGAAAAATAGTGGGAGGCTAGTATTGAATTTGCAATTTCGTTCAAATACTTAGCTTTACGCGCTTTAAAAATTATTTCGTCAATTATTTTATTAGTTGGACTAATACATCATTATTTTTCTTGTAACAGTTAGACTGTACCCAAACATCGTTAATCGAATAGTTAGACTATTGCGGTTAAGATGACTTGAAAGTTAAGCATTAGGGATATTGTCATGGGCGACAACGTCTTTAATGGCAGAAACTTTCGAGACTGGGATATGAATCTCAGAATCATTCTGGGATCCGAGAAGTTACTCTACACTATAGAGCGACCTCTTGGGCCTAAGCCCCGACCTGATCAGTTGCTTGAGCTAGAGCTTTGGAAGACTCATAGCGATGATAATGCAACTGCTCAATCGGTAATGCTTACCGCTATGACTCCGCAATTCCGTCATCAAAACAAAGGGTTGGATCCCTATGAGATGATGGCGAAGTTGCACGATCTCCATCGATCTAACCTTAGATCGCTAAGATATGAGTTGCAGAAGAAGCTCTTCCGCGCTCGAATGTCAGAGGATACGTCTTTTGAGCATCATGTCCCCGAGATGATTGCTGACATTGAGCAACTCGGACAGCTGGGCATAGTCTTCGAGGCTGAGACTTCAGTGGATTTGATCCTACAGTCTCTCCCCGACACTTGGAGTGGGTTCATCATGAACTACAACATGTTGAACCAAGACCAAACTCTTGGAGAGTTGATGTCCACTCTGCGTGAGGCAGAAAAAGAGCTCCTTAAGGGCAAGAAACGCGAGGCGCACTATGCTTCAACATCTCAGACTCCGAGGGCTTGGCCCAAGGCGACTGGAGGTGTTAAAAAGAAGAAGCATAAGAAGAAGGGCAAGGTCAAATCGTCAAAGGGTTCTGGGAAACCCAAAGACAAATCCCAAGATGTATGCTTGTAGTGCGGGAAGCAGGGTCACTGGAAGCGTGACTACCATAAGTACAAGGCACACATGAAGGAAATTAAAGCGCGCAAGGCACCGGCTTTAGGTATGTTTGTTATAGAAATAAACATGTCTACTTCTAGTTTAAAAATTAGATTTTTGATTCTGGTTGTGGTACTCACATATGTACTGATGTGCATGATCTTCGGATTAGCAGGAGACTGGCCTCATGAGAGATTGACCTCTGTGTTGGAAATGGGACGCGAGTTTTCGTTTTGGCCGTGGGCACTTATGTTTGGAACTGCAATCGGGGCATGTACTTGAACTTATAAACTGTTATTTTATACCTAATTTGACTAGGAATATAATTTCTGTATCTATGTTAACCCAATGTGGGTATACTTTTGTATTTAGAAACACCGGGTGTTTTATGTATAAAAATGATATGGAAATTTGCACAGCTGATGCAAATAATGGTCTTTATATTTTGAATATAAATCAATCTCAAACATATAATGTAACAAACAAAAGGCTTAAAGTAAGTAACAAAAATGAAACTTATATGTGGGATTGTCGTCTAGGACACATAAACAAGACACATATATCCACACTTTCGAAGAGTGGGTACTTGGACGGATTTGATCCAAATTCATATGACGTCTGAGAATCTTGTTTATTAGGCAAGATGCCTAAGTCACCTTTTAGTGGTAAAGGTGTACGTGCCACCGAACTGTTAGCCCTTGTTCATAGTGACGTTTGTGGGCCCATGTCTAGCCAGGCTAGAGGTGGATATGAATAGTTCGTAACCTTTACGGATGATGCATCACGTTTTGGTTATGTGTATCTTATGAGACACAAGTCGAAAACTTTTGAGAAATTCAAAGAGTTTCGACACGAAGTAGAAAAACAGACCGGCAAAAGTATTAAGACATTACGGTCGGACCGTGGTGGCGAATACTTAAGCAATGAGTTTCTTGATTACTTGAAAGAATATGGTATTCATTCACAATGGACTCCTCCCGGAACACCGCAATTAAACTGTGTATCCGAACGGAGAAACCGAACTTTGTTGGACATGGTGAGGTCTATGATGAGTCGCACAGAGTTACCTATTTCCTTTTGGGGATATACATTGAACAGTGCAATACTTATTTTGAATAAAGTTCCGTCAAAGTCTGTTCAACAGACTCCGTATGAAATATGGACAGGAAAGAAACCGGGTTTCTAATTCCTGAAGATTTGGGGTTGCTGGGCATACGTCAAACGTTTGGAAGGTACCAAACTAGAACCCAAATCGGATAAATGCCTATATGTAGGATATCCTAGGGAAACCAAAGGATATTACTTCTATCACCCACAAGAGAACAAAGTATTTGTTGCTCTACATGCGGTTTTCCTTGAGAAAGAATTCCTAAATACAGTGATAAGTGGGAGGAAAGTAGAACTCGATGAAAATTGGAGTGATACTGTTCCTGGCACATAATCCTTAACGAAACATGAACAATCCATCAGGGATGAGACTGTACCACAATCTTCGAATACACAGGGACCGCGTAGGTCGGAGAAAGTCAGAAAACAACCTGAGAGGTATGGGTTTCTGATCTCACCTCATGTATATATTAATCTTATTGAGGAAGACGAGCCGGCTACGTATGAGGAAGCGATACAAGGTATCGACTCCGATTTATGGCAAGATGCCATGAATTCCGAAATGGATTTCATGTACACCAACCAAGTTTGGACACTGGTTGATGCACCAGAAGGCGTAAAGCCTATTGGATGCAAATGGGTCTTCAAGAGGAAGACTGACATGGATGGCAACGTACAAACGTACAAAGCTAGGCTTGTAGAAAAAGGGTATCATCAACGACATGGTGTCGATTACGATGAAAAATTTTCACCCGTTTCCATGATTAAATCAATTCGCATAATGCTTGCTATTACAGCATATTTCGATTACGAGATATGGCAGATGGACGTCAAAACTACTTTCCGTAACGGAAACCTGTTGGAGGATGTTTATATGCAACGGCCTGACGGTTTTGTCGTACCAAGACTTGCAAATAAGGTTTGTAAGTTAAATCGATCCATTTATGGATTAAAGCAAACATCGCGTTCTTGGAACCAACGTTTTGATGAGATCATAAAAGAATATGATTTCTTTCAAAACGAGGATGATCCTTGTGTATATAAGAAGGTTAGTGGGAGCGCACTGACATTCATTGTCCTTTATGTTGATGATGTATTGCTTATTGGCAATGACATTCCCATGTTAACATCGGTGAAAGCTTGGCTTTCATTAAAATTCTCCATGAAAGATCTGGGAGAAGCAACCTTTGTTCTAGGAATAAAGATCTACCGGGATAGATCTAGAAAGCTGCTTGGACTCTCCCAGAGCACGTACATTGACAAAGTGTTGAAGCGATTTAACATGGATCAGTCCAAGAGGGGACTGTTGCTAGTGTCACATGGCATCACTCTATCTAATGACATGTATCCTAAAACTCAAGATGAGAGAGACAACATGAGTCGGATACCATTCGCCTCGGCAGTTGGATCGATCATATATGCCATGATATGTACGCGACCTGATATCTCCTATGCTTTGAGCATGTGTAGTGGCTATCAGGCCAATCCAGGTGATAGTCACTGGATGGCGGTTAAGAATATCCTAAAATATCTTAGACAAACTAATGATGCTTTCTTAATCTATGGAGATGGAGAAATTGAGGTAACTGGGTATACCGATGCAAGTTTCCAAACTGATAAAGATGACTGTAAGTCACAATCCGAGTACATATTTTGTTTGAATAATGGAGCAGTAAGCTGGAAATCTTCCAAGCAAGAGACTATTTCTGATTCAACTACAAAAGCATAGTATATTGCTGCAGCTGAAGCAGCAAAAGAGGCAGTTTGGATCCGTAAATTCCTAATTGGATTAGGAGTAGTTCCGTTAGTAGCTGAGCCTGTTCCGTTGTATTGTGACAATAATGGGGCTATAGCGCAGGCTAAGGAACCGCGGTCTCATCAACGATCCAAGTATGTTCTTCAAAATTTCCATCTGATTCGTGAGATCATACATCGCGGCGATGTGAAGATCCAGAAGGTCGCATCAGAGGAGAACATAGCAGATCCGCTGACGAAAGCTATTCCTCAGTAAAAGTTTGAGCGACATGTACATAGTTCAGGTATTAGATGCTTGAGTGACTGGCTATAGGCCTAGTGTGAGATTGTTAGACAATTATGACCCATAGCGTCACTATTTGTAAAAGACATTGTGGTTTTAGTACAAATTAATTATGTAACAATGAAATTGCATTTTATCATTTTGTAATTTGATTACTTAATATATATAAATGATAAAAGTCCATATGATTAGTTCCATATTATAAGATATGAGACAGTATCAATCCATAAAGGTTTAATCATTAAATATCCCTAGTGTGGGACACGGGAAATGGGCGATGCATGCTGTCCCGGGCTCGCGGCCCGGTCGGGAGTACGGAGTAGCCCGCGGGGGACTAAACCGGAGAATAATGGAGTCGCCACCCGGTGTGAACCGGGAAAATGAGATTTAAGGCCGCACTTACCCCTCGCAAGGGAAGACCTCAAACCGTTGGGTTCAGAATGGTCCCTTACTGATGTCACTTGTAATGAAAGGATTTGTGTAATAATTTAATCAAGCTTAAGTAACACTTATTTCCAAGAGTATCATGCTTCTAAATTCACATGTACAAAAATAAAAATTACACCTAAATTTACATATATTTCACATCTAAGATTGCATGCTTGAAAGTACATCAAAGTAGCAACGAACATACAACTTCATTGGCATATTGTACTCACGGAAACACAAACACACACTAACCACACAAGCACACAAGTGATCACTTTTCCAAGTGGTACGTGGAATTGTATCCCAAGAACAGACCACACTACCGTCCATTCGGAATCGGCTACGGAATTTATGTCTGGGTTTCCATCCGATATACCACAAGAAATAATACTCCAATGCTATCATGACATGGATATATGAATTGTAATACGTTAAGCCAAGACTAAGGTAAATGATGCAACCAATGGAATAAACATGCTTTTCATTATGATGCGTACAAAGATAAGAATGACTATGTGGGATTTCATAATACATGCATGAATGGTATAGTTGGCTTTATGTGAGAGTTGTGAGTGTGTGTGTGAGTGAAAGGTGGCTTTATGACGTGAGGAGTTGTGAGTGTGTGCACTGGCAGTGTGGCTAGGCGAGAGTGCTAGGTTAAGGCTAATGACGTGAGGAGTTGTGCTTGTGGTAAGCGGCCAAATGGCAGGAGAATTGCGTGAATTGTTTGAGTGCGTGGGGACTGTCAATGTGGGCCAAGTGCGCGTTTGTGATGAAGCTAGGGCCGTTGAAGGCTTGTGCCAATGGTGATAGATCGAGCCAAGACGGGGGTAGATGATGCAATCAATATATGAAAGACGCGGCAAATATCGTGGTAAAGGTAGCCTTTTAGGCTTTTCTTCCCCCAAATGGAGAACCTTTTTAGTCCAACACAATGAGCCCATGCGCTTTTCATTACAATGCGTACAAAGATAAAGATAACTATATGAAACTTAGTATGTCTGATTGAACATATCTTGAATTCAACCGAACACACATCAACCGGCGCGACAAAGCATCGTAGTAAAGGGTTTTAACCCCTCCAAATAGGGGACCTTTCATCGCACTTACTAAGCCCATGCGCTCGATTGCATCATGCACACAAAGAATTAAAAACAATAATATCAAACTTAGTATGCCCGATTGAACATATCTTGCATTCAACCGAACACACATCAACCGGCGCGGCAAAGCATCGTGGTAAAGGGTTTTAACCCCTCCAAATAGGGGACCTTTCATCGCACTTACTAAGCCCATGCGCTCGATTACATCATGCAAACAAAGAATTAAAAACAATAATATTAAACTTAGTATGCCCAATTGAACATATTTTGCATTCAACCGAACACACATCAACCGGCGCGGCAAAGCATCTTGGTAAAGGATTTTAACCCCTCTAAATAGGGGACCTTTCATCGCACTTACTAAGCCCATGCGCTTGATTGTATCATGTCTAAACAAATAACATGCAGAATTCAAATGACGAAAAATAAATAAACCAAAGCAACATAAAACAAAAGAGGGTGCCGTTTACTCGAGCGGTACGTGGAGTTGTATCCCGAGTACAGATCATACTACCGTCCATTCGAAATCGGCTATGAAATTTATGTCCGGGTTTCATCCGATATATCGCGAGAGTTGACACATCTTTTATTTTATTCCAAGTCCACAAAATACAATATTTCATAATACATGAATATTTATCTACTCAAGGGCCACAACATGCATTTTGACATAACAATCATGCGAACAATACTCAATGAATAATAAAAATAAAACAGAAAATCAATGTGGAAAATACCCACAGGTCTAACCTTTTTTGCCGACTTTCGGACTTGCGTTTCGCGGAGATCGGAAAGGTAAAGCTCCTCCACTTCTCCAGTTCACTGGTTTAGCATCTTAGCTCACTGTTTTGCTTGCTGTTTGGCCTCTGTTTTGCTTATGTTTTCTCTGTATTTTCTGCTCACTGTTTCAGGTCTATTAGTGGACTGTTTTTGCATTTTTTAGGGGGGTTTGGGTTGCTATTTTTGCGATTTTAAGGAGGCTTTGAGTGCAGTTTTTTATGTTACTGTTTTAAGGTTTTTAGGGAATGTTTTAAGTGGATTTTGCTGCTGTTTTAGGGGTTAAATTACTGCTGTTTGTGGTGGTTAAAATAGTGCAGTTTTTTGGATGAGGGGGGCATATGCGTGTGAGAATTGTGAGATGGCAGGTGGCATTAAGGGGCCATATGAGGTTAATGTCTTAACGTGAATGAGGGTTCTGGTTTGTGTGTGAACAAATGGAAGTGCAAGGGCTAATAATATGGGTGTGCCAATGGTGATAGATCGAGCCAAGACGGGGGTAGATAATGCAATCAATATATGAAAGACGCGGCAAATATCGTGGTAAAGGTAGCCTTTTAGGCTTTTCTTCCCCCAAATGGAGAACCTTTTTAGCCCAACACAATGAGCCCATGCGCTTTTCATTACAATGCGTAAAAAGATAAAGATAACTATATGAAACTTAGTATGTCCGATTGAACATATCTTGAATTCAACCGAACACACATCAACCGGCGCGACAAAGCATTGTGGTAAAGGGTTTTAACCCCTCCAAATAGGGGACCTTTCATCGCACTTACTAAGCCCATGCGCTCGATTGCATCATTCACACAAAGAATTAAAAACAATAATATCAACTTAGTATGCCCGATTAAACATATCTTGCATTCAACCGAACATACATCAACCGGCGCGGCAAAGCATCGTGGTAAAGGGTTTTAACCCCTCCAAATAGGGGACCTTTCATCGCACTTACTAAGCCCATGTGCTCGATTGCATCATGCAAACAAAGAATAAAAACAATAATATTAAACTTAGTATGCCCGATTGAACATATCTTGCATTCAACCGAACACACATCAACCGGCGCGGCAAAGCATCGTGGTAAAGGATTTTAACCCCTCTAAATAGGGGACCTTTCATCGCACTTACTAAGCCCATGCGCTCGATTGTATCATGCATAAAAAAATAACATGCAGAATTCAAATGATGAAAAATAAATAAACCGAAGCAACATAAAACAAAAGAGGGTGCCGTTTACTCAAGCGGTACGTGGAGTTGTATCCTGAGTACAGATCATACTACCGTCCATTCGGAATCGGCTATGAAATTTATATCCGGGTTTCCATCCGATATACCGCGAGAGTTGACACATCTTTTATTTTATTCCAAGTCCACAACATACAATATTTCATAATACATGCATATTTATCTACTCAAGGGCCACAACATGCATTTTGACATAACAATCATGCGAACAATACTCAATGAATAATAAAAATAAAACAGAAAACGAATGTGGAAAATACCCTCAGGTCTAACCTTTTTTGCCGACTTTCGAACTTGCGTTTCGCGGAGATCGGAAGGGTAAAGCTCCTCCACTTCTCCGGTTCACTGGTTTAGCGTCTTAGCTCACTGTTTGGCCTCCGTTTTGCTTCTGTTTTCTCTGTATTTTCTGCTCACTGTTTCAGGTCTATTAGTGGACTATTTTTGCATTTTTTAGGGGGGTTTGGGTTGCTGTTTTTGCGGTTTTAAGGAGGCTTTGAGTGCAGTTTTTTATGTTACTATTTTAAGGTTTTTAGGGAATGTTTTAAGTGGATTTTGCTGCTGTTTTAAGGGTTAAATTACTGCTGTTTTTGGTGGTTAAAATAGTGCAGTTTTCGGTAATGGAGAGGCTTATGGGGCTGCTATTTTTCGGTGACATGGGGGGTTTATGGGGCTGTATTTGCGTGTCCTAAGGCTGTGGTATGGGGTTGTGTATTCGGCTATGGAGGGACTTGGAGGAGGGGTGGTTGTTTCGGTTATTGAAGGAGGTGTATGAGAGAAATTGTTTTATTTCTTTATGCTATTACCGTGAATGGTATTGTGTGAAGGTGATGGGAAAGTCTTTGCTTGTTTTCTTCTTGTGATGGGCGTGAACTATATGTGTGAAGGAGGGGATGGCTTTGGTTAGGGGTTGTCTATATAGAGATGGGTTAGGGCTTCACCTTGTCTCACAAGGAAGGGATTTGGTGCATTCAATTAGGATATGATTTAGTGTTAGACAAGGAAAGCAATGGATTGAGGGTGGACAAATTTGGTTTAGATTAGGCAGTCAATATTTTTTATTTGTTAGGATTAGGCATTTAATTTGTTAGATTAGGAAGTCAATATTTTTTATTGTTATGATTGATTTTAATTAGGTATATCATCTTTTTAATTTAGGTATATAACATATTTGATTTGTTTAAATTAGACATGATTTTATTTTATGTTTTTTTAATTTGGTAAATGATTCATTATTATTTTTTTTTTAATTTACATTATCTAATTAATATTTAATTTAATATTTGATTTAATTTGGGTGTGTATTAGGGTGAATGGGCGTGTGGGCCTTGTTGTGGGCGTGTGGGCCTTTGGTTGGTGGGTTTAGTTGTTGTGTTGGTTTGGTGAGTGGGTTTGGGCCAAGATTAAAAGGTTCTGGGTTTTTTAGGCCAAAGGTACTTTAAAACGGAGGTCCAACGAGCGAGCTTGACGCTAAACAAGTGAATAAGGATCTAACGAAATACCGATTCCCTTCCGACGACCGTTTCCCGCAATATCCTTAACTAAAAAGGTAGTGCCTCCAACTGAGACTCATCATCGGGTTTCATATGCAAAAATACAAGGCCTACAGTCGCCCCCACTTTGATGGACTTGTGCAGTGTGTGACTTTAAACAATCATATCAAAGTTATGCAATGCATTTTCACTTACCTGGCTCGCCAACTGCCACTTGTCTTACCATGCTGAGTTGAGTTGATTTTGTTGCGAGGTGGTCCTTCTCCCGACCGGGTTGATGAGAGGTGGTCCATTCTTGAATCGTTACTGTGAGGCGGTCCATTCCCGACCTGCTCCATTCTCAAAGTGTCATTCTTGGTTTGTTCATTCTCGAACCTTGTTCCATTCTTGGATTGCCATTCTCGGCTTGTTCATTCTCGAACCTTGTTCCATTCTCGGATTCCATTCTCGGCTAGTTCATTCTCGAACCTTACACCATTCTTGGATTGCATCTTTGGCTTTTCATTCCCGAACTGTGTTCCATTCTTGTGTTGGAAATTCTAATCCATGTCCCAAGATCAAAAGAGCAAACAAAACATATAAATGAATGAACAATATTGAAGTATGGCGGAATCATACTCACAAAGATCGGAATGCGGATGCGTTGATGAAACAAAAATTTTCTCCTTTGTGCAGTGAGGGTTTCAGCCAAACAGAAAAGAGAAGCTCCAAGCAATTTTTGATCCTTCCAAGCTCTAAGATTAGTTTCCCATAACACCTTTGTATGATCCCTTGATGGTGCTAGCCTTGTGTGTGATTTTATGTTCCAAACAAACACAAATTCTTCAAGTTTTTGCAACAAAAACAGAAAAGTGGAGAGGGCTGTGAGAGCTCACAGTTTCGGTCATGAGAGAATAGGAGAGAGTGTTATGATTTTTGTTACAAAAATCAATTTATATTTATGCCATAATATTTATTAATTAATAATAAACTTATGACACAAATCATGCAATGGCTTAGAGTGTCAAACACTCAAACTCCATGCAAAACCATTGAGTGTATTGTACACTATCACCATGCAATGTATTAACAATTAAATAATGCATAAAATGACATGTGTCATGTGGGCCCCACACAACCAAATGAAAGTGGGCCCACGCGTACTCACGCGTTCGGGTTCGATATTTCCGAATACCGAACTTTCGTCGCGACGTTAATTAAATCGAATTTAAATAAATAATTGCGCCTAGCAAATTATTATTTACGTCGCTAACGAATTAATTCTAAATTAACTCGTTTGCCCGAATTAAAATCTAATTTTAATTTCGCGTCGAAATGAATTTCGATTATTATATCGAATATAATAATTTTACGATTAATTCCAAATTAATCGTTCTCTCTCTATGTATAGTACTTTATCCAAGATAAAGTCTCTCCGTAATTAATCCAAGATTAATCGAGTTTGAATCATACGTCATTGGTGAATCTTCGGGAAGCGACCCAAGAGATCTCTGGATATGTTGGCAGTAAATACGGCCGTCAGATTATCCGAACACGTACGTACCAAGTACTACTACATTTTTACCGATTTACAAGACAAGGTTAGCCTCTAGCAAAACGCCATGCCTACCCAATTCTCCAGAAATATTCTTATTGGAATATAAGATCTATAACAGGCGTAGTATACCGTAGTATAGTGTATACTGATCCAGTATCGGATGATCACATGTAAGGCCTGGGGCTGGAGATGTGTCTGCCCCGTACGATACATATATCGGACATCAAGCAACTAGTCTCTTTGAATCGGATAATCCTGACCTTGTCATATTATCCCGATGGTTGCAACCATTATAGAGTACTAGTTCTGTATCCTGCGCGATCATCATCTCCATATGTCTGAAGTGATACTTCTGAGGTGTACACAGAACCTGTTAAAGCCCTGGACGACCAAAACTAAAGTCTGCCGATTGTCGCAAGTACTAGCGATGCAAGTCTCAGGTTAAGACCATATGCACCTACCCTGAAGCGGACTCCCATAGACACGCAGACATACTACCAATGGGATTCCGCGGGGTCTATCCAGAGCGAAGCTGTTTTCCGTACCATCGGTAAAACACAACCTCCTACCGCACTTGCATAAGTATCCAATACTCAAATATGAGAACTATGCTGTTGTGCCCTCACAACACGCACAAGTGCAGTACTAGTCTATTCCGCATTATCGATGTCCAATCTCGATAATACTACGACTAGGGATATTTAATGATTAAACCTTTATGGATTGATACTGTCTCATATCATCTCAATCCGGAATTAATCATAGGGACTTTTACCATTTATATATCAAAGTAAATAAATTACAAAACGGTAAAAGGCAATTTCATTACTACATAGTTAATTTTGTACAATAATACAATATCATTTACAAAATAGTGACGCTATGGGTCATTACTGTCTAACAATCTCCCACTTGGCCTATAGCCAGTCACTCAAGCATCTAATACCTGAACTATGTACATGTCGCTCAAACTTTTCCCGAGGAATAGCCTTCGTCAGCGGATCTGCAATATTATCCTCTGATGCGATCTTTTCGATCTTCACATCGCCACGATGTATGATCTCTCGAATCAGATGGAATCGTCGAAGAACATGTTTGGATCGTTGATGAGACCTTGGTTCCTTAGCCTGTGCTATAGCCCCCCTATTGTCACAATACAATGGAACGGGCTCAGCTGCTAACGGAACTACTCCTAATCCAATTAGGAATTTACGGATCCAAACTGCCTCTTTTGCTGCTTCAGCTGCTGCAATGTACTCCGCTTCAGTTGTTGAATCGGCAACAGTATCTTGCTTGGAAGATTTCCAGCTCACTGCTCCGTTATTCAAACAAAATATGTACCCAGATTGCGACTTAAAGTCGTCTCTGTCGGTTTGGAAACTTGCATCGGTATACCCAGATACCTCAAGTTCTCCATCTCCATAGATTAAGAAAGCATCCTTAGTTCTGTTAAGATACTTAAGGATACTCTTAACCGCCATCCAGTGATCTTTACCTGGATCGGCCTGATATCGACTGCACATGCTCAAAGCATGGGACACATCAGGTCGTGTACATATCATGGCATACATGATCGATCCGACTGCCGAGGCGAACGGAGTCCGACTCATGTTGTCTCTCTCATCTTGTGTTTTAGGACACATGTCCCTAGATAGATAGACGCCATGTGATATTGGTAACAGTCCCCTCTTGGACTGATCCATGTTGAATCTCTTCAACACTTTATCAATATATGTACTCTGGGAGAGTCCAAGTAGCTTTCTAGATCTATCCCGGTAGATCTTTATTCCTAGAATAAAAGCTGCCCCTCCCAGATCTTTCATGGAGAATTTCAATGAAAGCCAAGCTTTCACACTCGTTAACATGGGAATGTCATTGCCGATAAGCAATACATCGTCGACATAAAGGACAATAAAAGTCAGTGCACTCCCACTAACCTTCTTATATACACAAGGATCATCTTCGTTTTGAATGAAATCATATTCTTTTATGATCTCATCAAAACGCTGGTTCCACGACCGCGATGCTTGCTTCAGTCCATAAATGGACCGATTTAACTTACAAACCTTGTTTGCAAGTCTAGGTGCGATAAAACCGTCAGGCTGTTGCATATAAACATCCTCCGAAAGGTTTCCGTTAAGGAAAGCGGTTTTAACGTCCATCTGCCATATTTCATAATCGTAATATGCAGCTATTGCAAGCATTATCCGAATGGATTTAATCATGGCAACGGGTGAGAAGGTTTCGTCATAATCAACTCCAAGTCGTTGACGATATCCCTTCGCTACAAGCCTAGCTTTGTACGTTTGTACGTTGCCATCCATGTCAGTCTTCTTCTTGAAGACCCATTTGCATCCAATAGGCTTTACGCCTTCTGGTGCATCAACCAGTGTCCAAACTTGGTTGGTATACATGGAATCCATTTCGGCCTTCATGGCTTCTTGCCATAAAGCGGATTCGATACCTTGTATCGCTTCCTCATACGTAGCCGGTTCATTATCCTCAATAAGATTAATATCTACATGAGGTGAGATCAGGAATCCATACCTCTCAGGTATTACCCTGACTCTCTCCGACCTACGCGGTCCTTGTGTATTTGAAGATTGTGGTTCAGTCTCATCCCAGATGGACTGTTCATGTTCCGTTGATAATTCATTGCCAAGAACAGTATCACTACGACTTTCATCGAGTTCTACTTTCTTCCCACTAACACTGCATTTAGGAATTCCTTCTCAAGGAAAACCGCATGTAGAGCAACAAATACTTTGTTCTCTTGTGGGTGATAGAAGTAATATCCTTTGGTTTCCCTAGGATATCCAACGAATAGGCATTTATCTGATTTGGGTTCAAGTTTGGTACCTTCCAAACGTTTAACGTATGCCCAGCAACCCCAAATCTTCAGGAATGAGAAACCCGGTTTCTTACCTGTCCATATCTCATATGGTGTCTGTTCAACAGACTTTGACGGAACCTTATTCAAAATAAGAACTGCACTGTTTAATGCATATCCCCAGAAGGAAATTGGCAGCTCAGTGCGACTCATCATCGACCTTACCATGTCCAACAAGGTACGGTTTCTCCGTTCGGACACACCATTTAATTGTGGTGTTCCAGGAGGAGTCCACTGTGAAAGAATACCATATTCTTTCAGGTAATCTTGAAACTCATTACTTAAGTATTCGCCACCACGGTCCGACCGTAATGTCTTAATACTCTTGCCTGTTTGTTTTTCAACTTCGTGTCGAAACTCTTTGAATTTCTCAAAAGTTTCCGACTTGTGCGTCATTAGATACACATAACCGTAACGTGATGCATCATCGGTAAAGGTTACGAAGTATCGATATCCACCTCTAGCCTGGCTAGACATGGGCCCACAAACGTCACTATGAACGAGGGCTAACAGTTCAGTGGCACGTTCACCTTTACCGCTAAAAGGTGATTTAGGCATTTTGCCTAATAAGCAAGATTCGCAGACGTCATATTTTTGGATCAAATCCGTCCAAGTACCCACTCTTCGAAAGTGTGGATATGCGAGTCTTGTTAATGTGTCCCAGACGACAATGCCACATATAAGTTTCATCATTTGGATCACTCTTTTTAAGCCTTTTGTTTGTTAATTTATATGTAGGAGATTCATTTATATTCAAAAATAAAAGACCATTATTTGCAACTGCAGTGCATATTTCTGCATCATTTTTATATAAATAACACCCAGTGTTTCTAAATACAAAAGTGTACCCATTTCGGGTTAACAAAGATACAGATATAATATTCCTAGTCAAACTAGGTACATAATAACAGTCATTTAGTTTAAGTACATGCCCCGAGGGCAGTTCTAATACAAAAGTGCCCACGGCCAAAACAGCAACAGGAGTTCCGTTTCCAACTCGTAGATCAATCTCCCCTGAAGCCAGAGTCCTGCTGTTCTGCAGATCCTGCACATCAGTACATATATGAGAACCAAAACCAGAATCAAAAATCCAATTTTTAAAACTAGAAGTAGCCATGTTTATTTCAATAACAAACATACCAGAGGTCGGTGCCTTGCCCGCCTTGATCTCCCTTCTGATCGCCTTGTTCATGCGGCAGTCACGCTTCCAGTGACCTCTTTTGCCGCAGTTAAGGCATATGTCTTGTGACTTGTTCCTCGGCTTCCCAGAAGCCATCGGCATCTTGGCCTTGCCCTTGTTCTTACGCTTCTTCTTTTTCACCCCTCCAGTTGCCTTGGGCCCAGCCCTTGACGTCTGAGAGGTCGATGCAAAGTGCGCCTCGCGCTTGTTGCCTTTAAGAAGCTCTTTCTCTGACTCCTTAAGAATGGACAATAGCTCTCCAAGAGTATCGTCCGTATCCATCAACTTGTAGTTGATGATAATCTGCTTCCAAGTATCGGGAAGTGACTGTAAAAGCATGTCTACAGTCAGCTCAGCCTCCAAGACTATTCCCATCTTGGCCAGCTCATCAATGTCAGCTATCATTTGAGTCCCGTGGGCCTCAACTGAAGCGCCATCAGTCATACGGGAGCGAAAGAGTTTCTTCACCAACTCATACCTCTCCATCCGCTTATTAGTGCGGTGAAGATCCTTTAGTCTAGCCATCATATTATAAGGATCCAAGTCCCTATTCTGGCGACGAAAGTGTTGAGTCATGGAAGCAAGCATGATCGACTGAGTTGTATCACAATCATCGCTATGAGTTCTCCATAACTCCAGCTCAAGTGGCTCAGTGGGCCTCGGCCCGAGAGGTCTCTGTATGGTGTACAACAGCCTCTCTGCCCCAAGGACTATCCTCAGGTTCATTTCCCAGTCAGCAAAGTTCGTGCCCTTAAATACATTATCACCCATGATTATGTCTCGGACATTTCCTTTGTTTGCCATCTTAACTACGATAGTCCAACTATCTAGTTAACGATATATGGGTACAGTCAAACTGTTACAAGAAAAATAACATTTTATTAGTCCAACTAATGTTAAAATATTGACGAAATAAATTTTGTAAGCGCGTAAAGCTAAGTATCTGAATGAAATTGCAAATTCAATACTAGCCTCCCACTATTTTCTACAAGTCTCTAACCCTCTGTCGAGTACTCGGGAAATCCAATTTCCTAGTGGGCTAGGATCCCGTTAAATAACACAACACAACTTGACTTTGGCCAACAAGTTGTATGATATTTAACTAGGTAGATCTCGAAGATCAATTGGATCCCATCCAATTCCTAGATCCGGTAGGTGGACATCCAAGTCCGAAACATATATATCTAATACATATGTCAATGTATCCAATACATTTTCCTAACCATTTCCTCTGAATCAACTAAGTCTTGGCTTTGGCACAACAAACTTAATGATTCCAGTTAAGCGGGACCCATTGACATGGAAAGTTTCGTAATCAATGTCGATGGACAAGAAGTGATCTTGACTTTGGCCAACAAATCACAACTTGGACAAGACACCGATATGGAACAAAACTCTCATGATTCAAACACATCCTCAATTGACAAAGGTCTTGACTTTGGCCAACAAACCAATGCCAATTTCGGATCTTGAGAAAGAATCACTCAACGGAAGGAAAATCGCTTAATATTGTTTGAGGGATTTTCGTGTAATTGGCAACCAATTAATTTATCTTTGTTAGGTCTCATCATCATACACCCTTAAGCATGCTTCTAAAACATCATAAAGCGCGTAAAGTAAAGTAATAGCGATATACGGATGGATATGAACAACAACTTGTTCCTAGAACAAATCACTCCCTTTCCTCTCCCCGCTAGAACTATTCCTACTCTTACCCAATTACATAATACAATAAGAGAAACCTCATTTACATTGAGGGGAATTAGGTGAGAAGAGAATACAAAGAGACAATAAGAGAAAGGCTGGACACGCAGGTCCAATTTATAAATTCTAAATTTACAATAATTTCTAAAATTACCCTTCCCTTCTAATATCCATCCGATATACACTATTCATACATTACATCCACATTCATTCATTCAAGGCATGTTATACAACCAATCAAATCCAATTAATTAGTCTTTAATTAGGTGACAATACAATGTTCAAACAATTGTTTGCATTTGCGCGAGTCCAACTCAATTTGAGAATAAATACTTATAGTATGAATTCACGAATTATATCGAACTACTCGTCAAATCCAATTTAAGTCGTATTCAATACTAATCCTTATATTTAATTCCAAATTAAATATTTACACTTTTATTGTGCTTTTATGACTTAGATTCCAAATCTAATTCTATCGGGTCTCAAAGCCCAATCAACATCCAATGTCCGTTTAATTAAAGTCCGATGGGCTTTCAATTGATTTCATTAGGCTTGGGCCTTGGTCAATGTGGGTCAAACCCAATTTCCAAGCCCAATAAGGAATCACCCTCATTTGCCATAAAAATCAATATCAAGCCCATAAGGCCCAATTAAACATAAAAGCCCATTTATTACATTTGGACTTAATGGAGTGATTTAGGCCCATTTTTGGATCCAATCCAATTTGCCCAAACCTACTTGGTCCAACCAAGCCCATTATGTCCAAATATAATAGTTTTAGGCCCAATTCAAAATTAAGCCCAATTAATCAAATTTTAAAATTCCAAATTTTATAACTTAATTAATTAAAGTGTAATGTCATGATTAATCCTTTAAATCAATATTTCCAAAATATCAAATTAATCCATTAATCATATTTTTATCTTAAATACATGTCCAACATTATTTAATCAAAAAATCAAGTCCCTAATCTTCTTCCATGCATTCGGCCAAGGTGATGAAAAATTACCGATTTCGTTTTCAATCCAATCGAATCACAAATCGTCATTTTATGTTCGTTTAAAGTCATCCAATGATCTTATAAACAACAAATCATCATCTCCATGGTCTAGGTAGTATTCGGCCAAGCCTCTCCAAGAGGGGAAAAATTAATCCAATTTATTTTTCATGAAATTGATAATGTATAACATAATGTAACATACATTTAAGCATACTTAATCAATCAAAATCATCAAATCATGCTTCAATCAATTTTGCCCAAATATTACCCTAATATATTTTCATGCTCTTTAAGCTCAATGATACCATTGTTGGAAATTCTAATCCATGTCCCAAGATCAAAAGAGCAAACAAAACATATAAATGAATGAACAATATTGAAGTATGGCGGAATCATACTCACAAAGATCGGAATGCGGATGCGTTGATGAAACAAAAATTTTCTCCTTTGTGCAGTGAGGGTTTCGGCCAAACAGAAAAAGAAGCTCCAAGCAATTTTTGATCCTTCCAAGCTCTAAGATTAGTTTCCCATAACACCTTTGTATGATCCCTTGGTGGTGCTAGCCTTGTGTGTGATTTTATGTTCCAAACAAACACAAATTCTTCAAGTTTTTGCAACAAAAACAGAAAGGTGGAGAGGGCTGTGAGAGCTCACAGTTTCGGTCATGAGAGAATAGGAGAGAGTGTTATGATTTTTGTTACAAAAATCAATTTATATTTATGCCATAATATTTATTAAATTAATAATAAACTTATGACACAAATCATGCAATGGCTTAGAGTGTCAAACACTCAAACTCCATGCAAAACCATTGAGTGTATTGTACACTATCACCATGCAATGTATTAACAATTAAATAATGCATAAAATGACATGTGTCATGTGGGCCCCACACAACCCAAATGAAAGTGGGCCCACGCGTACTCACGCGTTCGGGTTCGATATTTCCGAAATACCGAACTTTCGTCGCGACGTTAATTAAATCGAATTTAAATAAATAATTGCGCCTAGCGAAATTATTATTTACGTCGCTAACGAATTAATTCTAAATTAACTCGTTTGCCCGAATTAAAATCTAATTTTAATTTCGCGTCGAAATCGAATTTCGATTATTATATCGAATATAATAATTTTACGATTAATTCCAAATTAATCGTTCTCTCTATGTATAGTACTTTATCCAAGATAAAGTCTCTCCGTAATTAATCCAAGATTAATCGAGTTTGAATCATACGTCATTGGTGAATCTTCGGGAAGCGACCCAAGAGATCTCTGGATATGTTGGCAGTAAATACGGCCGTCAGATTATCCGAACACGTACGTACCAAGTACTACGTTTTTACCGATTTACAAGACAAGGTTAGCCTCTAGCAAAACGCCATGCCTACCCAATTCTCCAGAAATATTCTTATTGGAATATAAGATCTATAACAGGCGTAGTATACCGTAGTATAGTGTATACTGATCCAGTATCGGATGATCACATGTAAGGCCTGGGGCTGGAGATGTGTCTGCCCCGTACGATACATATATCGGACATCAAGCAACTAGTCTCTTTGAATCGGATAATCCTGACCTTGTCATATTATCCCGATGGTTGCAACCATTATAGAGTACTAGTTCTGTATCCTGCGCGATCATCATCTCCATATGTCTGAAGTGATACTTCCGTCTTGACATCACACCCAATACACTACGATTCCCGATAAACCTAGAAGAGGTGTACACAGAACCTGTTAAAGCCCTGGACGACCAAAACTAAAGTCTACCGATTGTCGCAAGTACTAGCGATGCAAGTCTCAGGTTAAGACCATATGCACCTACCCTGAAGCGGACTCCCATAGACACGCAGACATACTACCAATGGGATTCCGCGGGGTCTATCCAGAGCGAAGCTGTTTTCCGTACCATCGGTAAAACACAACCTCCTACCGCACTTGCATAAGTATCCAATACTCAAATATATGAGAACTATGCTGTTGTGCCCTCACAACACGCACAAGTGCAGTACTAGTCTATTCCGCATTATCGATGTCCAATCTCGATAATACTACGACTAGGGATATTTAATGATTAAACCTTTATGGATTGATACTGTCTCATATCATCTCAATCCGGAATTAATCATAGGGACTTTTACCATTTATATATCAAAGTAAATAAATTACAAAACGGTAAAAGGCAATTTCATTACTACATAGTTAATTTTGTACAATAATACAATATCATTTACAAAATAGTGACGCTATGGGTCATTACTGTCTAACATCTTGGATTTCCATTCCTCAACTTGTTCATTCTTCTCTAACATTGTGCCATTCTTAGATTTCACTCTCGGCTTGTTCATTCGCGAACCTTGTTCATTCTCGAATTGCATTCTCCTCTCGGCCTAGTTCATTCTCAAACTTACTACATCCATTCTTGATTGCCGTTCTCCGGCTTGTTTATTCTCTTACCTTGCTCTATCTTGGATTTTTGCAATTCCGGCTTGTTCATATCTCCAACTTGTTTTCCATTCTCGGAGTACCTTCTTGGCCTATTCATTCTCGAACCTTGTTCCATTCTCAATTCCAATTCTCGGCTTGTTCATTCTCGAACCTTGTCCATCCATTCTCGGATTGCATTCTCCGCCTGTTCATTCTCGAACCCTGCCTCCATTATCGGAGTGCCATTCCAAAGTTCCATACTCGGCCAGACTGATTCTGATAAGATATGGCCTCACCCCCAGAGTGCCATACCCGGCCAGACTATCCTGATAAAGACAGGGCCCTCGCCCCCAGAGTGCCATATCTGGCAAGACTGATACTGGTAATGATGTGGGCTCGCCCTCAGAGTGCCATACCCGGCAACTGATGCTGATATGATGTGGGCCTCACTCACCAAACTGGTACTGATGTGGGCTTCGCCCCCAAACTGGTACTGATGTGGGCTTCGCCCCCAGATTTATGTTGATGTGGGCTTCGCCCTCAACTGGTGTGGGCCTCGCGCCCCAACACTGTTACTGATGTGGGCCTCGCCCCAACACTATTACTGATTTGGGCCTCGTCCCAGATTAATATTGATATGGGCCTCAACCCTGGGACTCATCCCTAAGACTGGTACTGATGCGGGCCTCGGCCCTGAAACTGATGTGGGCCTCGCCCTAACACTGTTAGTGATGTGGGCCTCACCCCAAGATTAATACTGATATGGGCCTCAACCCTGGGACTGTCCATAAACTGCTGATGTTATTGATGCTTCTGATTGACTTTCATTTGCCGCTTTCTGTTTTCTTCTTCAAAACCTGGGAATACAAAAAAAACAAACACAAAACACAAAAAGGAATGCAAAATATGTTACGTGTATGCATGCATGCGTGAATGAGTTTCCATCCGTTGGGTTAGGTTTCTGCTAATTCTCTTGGCGACTGCTCAGTCTTCTTTTCCTCAGGCAAGCTACTGCTTCAATCTGTCTACGTTGATCGGCTCGGTGAACTAATCCCCTTCCAAGTCTGATATTTTCACTGCCTCTATTTCCCAATTTCTGAATGTCTATCTTATCTTTTCTGTCTGCTTATTTCGAGGGTTCCCCGTGTTCATCACTGGATTCCATAGTACCAAGGTTGAATACTTTCTCAAATATACTCATGTTGCAGAAGAGTTTCAGCGAAATGAACATCTTTATTATCATTTAGAAAATGGTTCGAACAGGTAGACTAAATCAATGTCTTTATTAAAAATGCAGGATCAAATAGACTATGAGGAACAGCTACATCATCCGCAGCACTGCCTTCTTCCTTGGCCTATGGTTTTCGCTGTCATCCATGTAAGAAGCTTGGTGGTTGAGGGTTTGGAGGACAAAAGTTTCGGGCAATCCAAAGTTGATCATGTAGGTGGTGCGGTGGTGGACGGGGTGGTAGTTTGATAGAGGGTTTCTATGTGTGTTGGGTTGTTCATTTCATGGGTTGGGTATTTTATTGGAATCTATGAGATCTTGGATTTCATGCCTGAGGCGGGTGCAGTTTTCGGTGTCATGGCCATGTAGCTGGTGGAAGTGACAATAAAGGTTCACATTTATGTGTGGCGCTGGGGGGTGTGGAAGTGGTTTTCCTTCTATGGGTTTCAAGAGTCCTTGTCCCTGCAACTTTTCAAACACCTTCGACAAAGGTCTACCAAGGTTGGAGAATTGCCTATTTCTGATGGCAGCGACTTCGGTAGCGATGGGCTTGGTTTCGGACGGCCCCCCAAAAGCTCTCTTATTCTGGCTAAAAAAATTTCTACTCTCAGCCTCTTCCTCCTCAATATCCATAACAGTCTCCCTCAACTGTCGAAAATCTGCAATCATCGAAGTCATTCTCCTTAGTTTACCATAAATTGAGGGCTTAGTACCCTTGATAATCATCTTGATCTGGTCCTTCTTCGAGGGTGAGTTTGTATCTTTAACAGTTGACCTTTCCAGCGGTCTATATACTCCTTGAAGCTCTCCTCCGGCTTCTGCTTAGTGTTCTCCAAATCTCGGAGTGACAAGTCAATTTCTAAGTCTGTAACATACTGCTTCAGAAAAGTATCAGCTAGTTCCCTCCAATCTTCCTTAACCTTTTTCTCAAGGCTATGATACCAAACCACAGGTGCCCCCTTGAGTGACTTCCCAAACATCTTTTGGACTTGGCACTGTGATAGGCCCACTGAACTCATGACTGAGACATATTGCTGCAGATGGACTCTCGGGTCTCCATTCCCATTAAACTTGGCCATGTTGGGCATTTTAAACTGAGCTGGCAGCTGTTCTCCGAAGGTAATTGCCTCATAATCTAACAACTCTTCATGTTTACCCCTCATTTTACGGGTAACTGTTTCAACCTGATCCCGAAGCTTCTGAAATTCTGCCTGAGACCCAATCACTCTGCCTGTTGTATACTCTGGCATGTCGTCATCAAAATTGGGGGTATCCCCCCCTAACCCATTCGGAGGCTCCTCGCGCCTCACATTTTCAAAACTTCCCTCAGCACGAGGTATAGCCATATTTGCCATGGCGGTAGTCAAGGCTTGAAACTGTTCGGTAATCTTGGCGAAACCATTTTCCAACTGATCTATCCGGGATACCTCGTTATTGGATATACTCATATCTGTTACTGGTCTTTTGGTGAGTCTTCACTCTTCCCCAACCCAACGAGAATCTATGATGTCTTTTTGAGACATGGAATGTGTTAACATGATACATGTATGTATGAGGTGCATGAGATGCATGTAACATATATAACATACTAAGTCAACTAAAATTTTCAAACAAACGGCCCGTTATCATTTTAGAAGCTTTTGGGCTAACTGTCATAGGAGTGAACTTGTCCCAGTTTAAATGGCCCAACGAGTTCACATCTCATGGCAAGGAGCCCAACTAAATCCAAATGGTAATGTTCCGAACACAAGCACAAAGTGGCCCATCAACACTTAGAAGCCTTTGGCCCAATCGTCATAAAATACGTTCTTGTCCCAGTTTAAATGGCCCAACAAGCCCATATCCCATGACAAATGGTCCAAATGAATCCAAACGACGATGTTCCCAAACACAAGCATAAAATAAAGATAATGCATACATAAAACAATGATTTCTACAGAATGGCCCATCAACATTTCAGAAGCTTTGGGCCTAATGGTCATAAGGTATGAACTCGCCCCAGTTTAAATGGCCCAACAAGTTCGCATTTCTGGCAATAGTCCAACTGCATCCAAATGAGGATGGTCCACAAGCACATACTCAAGGAAATAATTGTTACTTTAACCATACAACCCCGGTCTATGGGTGGGTTCGCAAGAGTGTAGACAAAGGCTCTCACCGGTGAAGGATGGCCCACAACTAGGTCTCCCCAATCAAGGGTTCGAGCGGCCAAGTGAGCGCACCCTTTTTTATACACTAAGGTACGTGCCAGTGAGCTATGGTGTGTGACTGAATGTCAAATGGATTTCCCGTTGTAGATTCCCCAGAGGGAGGGTGGAGCGAGGCTCACTTAAATACCCAAGCCTCTTAGGCTCTTATCTCTTGGTGTCAGGAATAAACAACGAGTCCTCCAAATTAGTCCATCACAATAGGCTACGAGTAGATGGCTATCTAGGTGCCTTCACAGCTTTTCCTTATAGAAAGGTAGTGAGTGAAGGAAGACACCAAACCATTACCTAGCCTCAAAATTCCTTTGATTAAACCCCCATTTTATCCACTATAGACACGGTCAATTAGAACATAAATCCAAACATTACAAGACAATATTTCGGGGCCGATTCTCTATCCCAGTGGAGTCGCCAGACTGTGGGACACAGGAAATGGGCGACGCATGCTGTCCCGGGCTCGCGGCCCGGTCGGGAGTACGGAGTAGCCCGCGGGGGACTAAATCGGAGAATAATGCAGTCGCCACCCGGTGTGAACCGAGAAAATGAGATTTAAGGCCGTACTCACCCCTCGCAAGGGAAGACCTCAAACCGTTGGGTTCGGAATGGTCCCTTACTTATGTCACTTGTAATGAAAGGATTTGTGTAATAATTTAATCAAGCTTAAGTAACACTTATTTCCAAGAGTATCATGCTTCTAAATTCACATGTACAAAAATAAAACTTACACCTAAATTTACATATATTTCACATCTAAGATTGCATGCTTGAAAGTACATCAAAGTAGCAACGAACATACAACTTCATTGGCATATTGTACTCACGGAAACACAAGCACACACTAACCACACAAGCACACATGTGAGCACTTTTCCAACTGGTACGTGGAATTGTATCCCAAGTACAGACCGCACCTACCGTCCATTCGGAATCGGCTACGGAATTTATGTCTGGGTTTCCATCCGATATACCACAAGAAATAATACTCCAATACTATCATGACATGGATATATGAATTGTAATACGTTAAGCCAAGACTAAGGTAAATGATGCAACCAATGGAATAAACATGCTTTTCATTATGATGCGTACACAAAGATAAGAATGACTATGTGGGATTTCATAATACATGCATGAATGGTATAGTTGGCTTTATGTGAGAGTTGTGAGTGTGTGCGTGAGTGCAAGGTGGCTTTATGACGTGAGGAGTTGTGAGTGTGTGCACTGGCAGTGTGGCTAGGCGAGAGTGCTAGGTTAGGGCTAATGATGTGAGGAGTTGTGCTTGTGGTAAGCGGCCAAATGGCAGGCGAATTGCGTGAATTGTTTGAATATGTGGGGACTGTGATCGTGAGGCAAGTGCGCGTTTGTGATGAAGCTAGGGGCGTTGAAGGCTTGTGTCGTTAAAGCTATGAGGACGTGTGGAAGCTGGGTGGCAGCGTGATGGTGACAATTTGTATGAGGGGGGCGTATGCGTGTGAGAATTGTGAGATGGCAGGTGGCATTAAAAGGCCATATGAGGTTAATGTCTTAACGTGAATGAGGGTTCTGGTTTGTGTGTGAACAAATGGAAGTGCAAGGGCTAATAATATGGGTGTGCCAATGGTGATAGATCGAGCCAAGACGGGGGTAGATGATGCAATCAATATATGAAAGACGCGACAAATATCGTGGTAAAGGTAGCCTTTTAGGCTTTTCTTCCCCCAAATGGAGAACCTTTTTAGTCCAACACAATGAGCCCATGCGCTTTTCATTACAATGCGTACAAAGATAAAGATAACTATATAAAACTTAGTATGTCTGATTGAACATATCTTGAATTCAACCGAACACACATCAACCGGCGCGACAAAGCATCGTGGTAAAGGGTTTTAACCCCTCCAAATAGGGGACCTTTCATCACACTTACTAAGTCCATGCGCTCGATTGCATCATGCACACAAAGAATTAAAAACAATAATATCAAACTTAGTATGCCCGATTGAACATATCTTGCATTCAACCGAACACACATCAACCGGCGCGGTAAAGCATCGTGGTAAAGGATTTTAACCCCTCTAAATAGGGGACCTTTCATCGCACTTACTAAGCCCATGCGCTTGATTGTATCATGCAAACAAATAACATGCAGAATTCAAATGACGAAAAATAAATAAACCAAAGCAACATAAAACAAAAGAGGGTGCCGTTTACTCGATCGGTACGTGGAGTTGTATCCCGAGTACAGATCATACTACCGTCCATTCGGAATCGGCTATGAAATTTATGTCCGGGTTTCCATCCGATATATCGCGAGAGTTGACACATCTTTTATTTTATTCCAAGTCCACAACATACAATATTTCATAATACATGAATATTTATCTACTCAAGGGCCACAACATGCATTTTGACATAACAATCATGCGAACAATACTCAATGAATAATAAAAATAAAACAGAAAATCAATGTGGAAAATACCCTCAGGTCTAACCTTTTTTGCCAACTTTCGGACTTGCGTTTCGCGGAGATCGGAAGGGTAAAGCTCCTCCACTTCTCCAGTTCACTGGTTTAGATCTTAGCTCACTGTTTTGCTTGCTGTTTGGCCTCCATTTTGCTTCTGTTTTCTCTGTATTTTCTGCTCACTGTTTCAGGTCTATTAGTGGACTGTTTTTGCATTTTTTAGGGGGGTTGGGTTGCTGTTTTTGCGGTTTTAAGGAGGCTTTGAGTGCAGTTTTTTATGTTACTTTTTAATGTTTTTAGGGAATGTTTTAAGTGGATTTTGCTGCAGCTGTTTTTAGGGGTTAAATTACTGCTGTTTTTGGTGGTTAAAATAGTGCAGTTTTTTGGACTGCAATTTTCGGTAATGGAGAGGCTTATGGGGCTGCTGTTTTTCGGTGATGGGGGGTGTTTATGGGGCTGTATTTGCGTGTCCTAAGGCTGTGGTATGGGGCTGTGTATTCGGCTATGGAGGGACTTGGAGGAGGGGTGGTTGTTTTCGGTTATTGAAGGAGGTGTAGGAGAGAAATTGTTTTACTTCTTTATGCTATTACCGTGAATGGTATTGTGTGAAGGTGATGGGAAATTCTTTGCTTGTTTTCTTCTTGTGATGGGCGTGAACTATATGTGTGAAGGAGGGGATGGCTTTGGTTATGGGTTGTTTATATAGAGAAGGGTTAGCGCTTCACCTTGTCTCACAAGGAAGGGATTTGGTGCATTCAATTAGGATATGATTTAGTGTTAGACAAGGAAAGCACTGGATTGAAGGGGGACAAATTTGGTTTAGATTAGGAAGTCAATATTTTTTATTTGTTACGATTAGGCATTTAATTTGTTAGATTAGGAAGTCAATATTTTTTATTTGTTATGATTGATTTTAATTAGGTATATCATCTTTTTAATTTAGGTATATAACATATTTGATTTGTTTAAATTAGGCATGATGATTTATTTTATGTTTTATTTAATTTGGTAAATGATTTAATTATTATTTTATTTAATTACATTATCTAATTAATATTTAACTTAATATTTGATTTAATTTGGGGTGTATTAGGGTGAATGGGCGTTTGGGCCTTTGGTTGGTGGGTTTAGTGTTTGTGTTGGTTTGGTGAGTGGGTTTGGGCCAGGATATTAAAAGGTTCTTGGTTTTTTAGGCCAAAGGTGCTTTAAAACGGAGGTCCAACGAGCGAGCTTGACGCTAAACAAGTGAATAAGGATCTAACGAAATACCGATTCCCTTCCGACGACTGTTTCCCGCAATATCCTTAACTAAAAAGGTAGTGCCTCCAACTGAGACTCATCATCGGGTTTCACATGCAAAAATGCAATGCCTACACCTAGTCGTAATATTATCGAGACTGGACATCGATAATGCGGAATAGACTAGTATTGCACTTGTGCATGTTATGGAAGCGTAACGACATATTTCTCATATATTTAAGTATTGGATACTTATGCAAGTGTGATAGGAGGTTGTGTTTACCGATGTTACGGAAACATCTTCGCTCTGGATAGACCCCGCGGAACCCCATTTGTAGTATGACTATGTGTCTATGGGAGTCCGCATCAGGGTAGATGTATTTGGTATTAACCTGAGACTTGCATCGCTAGTACTTGCGACAATCAATACGCTTTGGTTTTGGTTGTCCAGGACTTTAACAGGTTCTGTGTACGCCTCTTCTGGGTTTATTGAGAATCGTAGTGTATTGGGTGTGATGTCAGGACGAAAGTATCACTTCAGTCATATGGAGATGATGATCATGCAAGGATAAAAAACTAGTACTCTGAATGGTTGCAACCATCGGGATAATATGACTAGGTCATGATTATCCGATTTAAAGAGACTAGTTGCTTGTAATCTGATAAATGCTTCGTACGGGGCAGACACTATTCCAGACCCAGGCCTTGCATGTGACATCCGATACTGGATCGCAATACGCAATACTACGTATACTACGCCTGATATAGATTATATATTCCATTAAGAATATTTCTGGAGAATTAGGTAGGCACGGTGCTTTTCTAGAAGCCAACCATGTCTCGTAAATCGGTAAAAACGTAGTACGAGGTACGTACGTGTTCGGATTGTCCGATGACCGAATTTACTGCCAACATATCCAGGGATCTCTTGGGTCTCTTCCCGAAGATTCATCAATGACGTATGATTCGAACTTAATTAATCTTGGATTAATTACGAAGATATTTTATCTGGATAAAATACTATTTGAAGAGAGAGAAATGATTAATTTGGAATTAATCGATAAAATAATATATTCGATATATTAAACGAAATTAGATTTCGATGCAGAATTAAAATTAGATTTTAATTCGGGCTAACGAATTAATTTTGAGTTAATTCGCTAGCGACGTGAATAGTAATTTTGCTTGACATAATCATTTAATTAAATTTGATTTAATTACGTCGCAACGGAAAATTCGTTAATTCGGAATTAACGAACCCAAGCCCGGGATGTGTTTGCGAGGCTACTTCGATTTCAAATCAAGTGCGGCCACAAGTCACATCGCTCGTCACATTGCACGTTATTCAAGTGATAGATGTCAACTCACTTTTGGTGATTGACATGCAGTCACTGTTCTTGAAAAGGGGTGGTTGTGAGCCTTTAATGCAAATTTTGGCTCCAAAATGTGGTTTGACTTTTTGAAAGTATATACCAAATTTTGGTAAAGGTTTTGCATTAATGTTTTTAGAAAACAAATACCAAAAACAAAGAAAATTCTCTCTCTCATTCTAGCTCTTGGCCGTGAGCTTCTCCAACAAGAAGAATAATTATTTTTCTTCCAAATCTTGCTAGCACACTTGAAGAATCAATACAAGGTGATAGTGAAACCAACCTTGGAGCTTGGAATTAAAAGGACAAAGCTTGGAGCTTGGATATTCACCTTGGCCGAAAATCAACAAAGGATCTTGGAGTTCACTTTCTTCTTAACACATCTCAAATCCGTTCAATGTAAGTGTGTTTCCGCCTCACTTCTTTGAGTATTCATTCTTTTCATTGCTTAAATATGATCTTGGGACCACATTAGAAACCAACACCCAAGCCCACCAAATCCCATCCAAAAAAAATCCAACATATTAAACACATGTTAAAATCCAAACAAATCACCTTCCTAATTTAAATAAATCACATGCCTAAATTAAATAAATCAAAACAAATCTCATTCCAAAATTAAATAAATCAAATCAAATCTCCTAAATCTTTTTCCTAAACTAAGCAAATCTCCTTCTAAATTAAATAAATCAAATCAAATCAAATCTCCTAAATATCTTTCCTAAACTAAAACAAATCACCTTCCTAAATTGAATAGATCTTTTACTTATAACACACTAATTAAAAGATACCCCCCATGATTGCATGATTTTTTTCCTACACAAATAAGGACAACCCTAAACCTTCATTATAAAAAGGAGCACAAACCAAACCCTTAACCCCTTAGCACATTCACGCCTAAGACACAAAAAGAATAGCCCTCCATTTCCGTGAGAACTGCAACACCAAATCAGTCCTCCATCACCAGAGAAACAGTCCACCAAACACCCTTCAATCACCGAAACCTGCAAGCCTTGAAACCCCCTCAAGCTATCTCAAAACAGTTCCTAAAATAGCCTTCCATCATCGAAAACTGCAGCCCTAAAAACCCCCTGCATTTCTGTGAAACAGCCTCTAAATACCGTACAAACAGCAGCCTGAACAACCCTAAATAACAAACAAACACAGCCCCAAACTGAACCCTTAAACCACAGAAAATAGTCCCCAAACTTCTCCCTTAAACCACCAAAAACAGTCCCCAAACTGCACCCTTAAACCATCGAAAACAGTCCCCAAAATAGTCCCCTAAACCACTAAAAATACTGCAACCAAAACAGTCCCCAAACCGTAAAAATAGTCACTCAAAACAGCCCCAAATTACCGCAAACAGTAACGAAAAACAACGACCAGAAATAGCAACGAAAAGAGAGAAAACAGCAGCCCAAAACAATGAGACAACGAAGGAAAATATTGAACCAGTGAACCGGAGGAGTTGCGAAGCATTAACCCTTCCGACGACCGTGTAACACACTTCCAAGAGGCGACTTAAAAGGTAAGACCTGAGGGCACCTTTTATTTACTCTCGTTCATCTTTTTCAATTGTTTATTAGTATTTCTCTGCATGGGTATTGTTGGTTTATGTATGTTATTGTTGTTGGATGAATGATTTTGTGCTATCTCTCGTGGTATATCGGATGGAAACCCAGACGTAAATTCGGTAGCCGAATCCGAATAGACGGTAGTGCGGTCTGAACTTGGGATACAACTCCACGTACTACTTGGGAAACACACATATTTCGTTTTGTCTAATCTTGTTTTTATCCATGGTTCATTAGAAATCGCACGTTATTTCCATGCATGATTTAGTTATTTCTTTCGCGATAGGAACTTAATTGTATCTCTTTAATGTTTAGGTTTAGACAATTATTATTTATTCATATTTCCGCATTTATAAACTTAATATTTTCATGAGATTGTGTGCTTGCTTTCATTTTATTTACTTCTATGTATGCAAACTTAGATGTAGGTTTTTACTCATATGTATGCAAACTTAGATATAGGTTGTATGCAAACTTAGATATAGGTTATTCTTGCATGTGTATGTTGCGTAGACATGGTTATATTATTACACGAATCCATTCATTACAAGTGGCATAAGTAAGGGACCATTCCGAACCTAACGGTTTGAGGTCTTCCCTTGCGAGGGGTGAGTGTGGCCTTAAATCCTTTCCCAGTTCACGCTGGGTGGGGACTCCATTTTTATTTCTCCAATTTAGTCCCCCGTGGGCTACTCTGTACTCCCGACCGGGCCGCGAGCCTGGAACAACATCGCCAATTTCTGTGTCTTATAGTCTGGCGACTCCACTAGGGATAGAGAATCGGCCTCGAAATAATGTCTTGTAATGTTTGTGATTTTTGTTGTAGTGAACCTTATCTAAGGTATTATTGGAGTTAGACAATGATTTGGTGTCTTCCTTCACTCACTTCCTTTTTATAGCCAATAGGAAAAGCTATGAAGACATCTAGATAATCATCTAAAGCAATGGACTAATTTGGATGATCTGTTGTTTATTCCTGTCACCAAGGCGATAAGAGCCTAAGAGGCAAGGGTATTTAAGAGAGTTGGCTCCACCCTCCCTCTGGGGAATCTTCAATAGAGGAATCTATTTGATAGTTATTCATATATCGTGAAGTCATTTTCGCTCGAAGCGGCGGATCGTTATATGGTACCATCACTCGTTGGCACGTACCTTAGGGTATAAAAAAGGTGCGCTCACTTGATCGCTCGAACATTTGAGTGAGGAGACCTAGTTGTGGGAAATTCTTCACCGGTGAGAGCCTTTGTCTATACTCCTATAAAACCGCATGTGAACCATAGGTTTATGACCTATAGAAGCCACCCTTTTTGCTTGTGTTTGGGACCATCATTGTTTGGATTCATTTGGACTTTTTGTCATGAGATGTGGACTTGTTGGGCCATTTATACTGGGATAAGTTTATGTCTTATGATGATTGGGCCAAAAGCTACTAAAATGCCGATGGGCCACTTTGTGTTTGGTCCCCCTATCATTTGAAGTTGTTTAGCCACGTTATCGCAAAAGTGTAAACCTGTTGGGCCTTTTGCAACTGGGACAAGTTTGCACCTCGCAATAATATGATTGAATTCTTTGAAATGATAATGGGCCAACTTGTATGAAACCTTGATGGGCTTAGAAAATCCAAACATGATCCAAGTATGCCAGAAGCATGAGTTCGATATCCGTACTGGCTTTCATCCAGAAAGGATACGCCTTGTTATGACATATTTGTATACTTTTGGATGCTTCCAAGTTTATCCCCATAACCGCGGTTGCTGGAAGCCCAATTCATCATTTCTAGACAATGGCACGATCCTCATAATAAGCTTAGTCCATGTTTTAAATGGGCGGTCTTTGTCTTTTACCGATGGAAATGGACTGAAGTGACCAAGGTTCACCCCGTAGCATAAGAGAGAGCGATCTTGCGTACCTTGCATCGGTACATAGAATGAGCCATACCTATGACAGAAATGGACTTACCATGGTGTGGGAGAAATAAGGTCGGAAGGATATATTTTGTTTGATTACCTCACGTGTTTTATATATTTCATGCATCGCACGCATACACGTACCATACTGACTCGTAGTGAAAAGCCATCATAGATTTCCGTTGGGTTAAAGAAGAGGGAAGACTCGTCAAAAGACCGTTAACGAACATGAGTGAGTCAGATAACAAGGGTTCTCGCATGGATCAGTTGGAGACTAATCTCACTAAGATTACCGAGCAGTTGCAAGCTTTGACCGCCGCTGTGGCCAAAATGGCAGTGCCCCGTGCAGGAGGGGCAGGAAGTTGTGAGAATGTTAGGCATGAAGAGCCTCGGAATAGGGTAAGCGATGAGATCACTGTTTTTGATGATGACATGGCTGAGTATGCCATGGGAAGGGTAGCTGGGTCTCAGGCAGAGTTGCAGAAACTCAGGGATCAGGGAGACTCAGTTACTCGTACGCTGAAGGGTAAACATGAAGATTTGTTAGACTACGATGTGATGACTTTTGAGGAGCAGCTGCCCTCTCAGTTCAAGATGCCCGACATAGCCAAGTTCAATGGGAACAGGGATCCGAGGGTCCATCTCCGACAATATGTTTCTGTGATGAGTTCAGTGGGTCTGTCAAAGCGTCAGGTTCAGAAGATGTTCGGGATGTCACTAGAAGAGGCGCACGTGGTATGGTATCATGGCCTGTAGAGAAAGGACAATGATGATTGGAGGGCATTAGCAGAAGTCTTTCTGAAACAGTATGTCACGAATTTGGAGATCGACTTGTCGCTTCGCGACTTGGAGAATACCAAATAGAAGTCGGAGGAAAGTTTCAAGGAGTATGTAGATCGCTAGAGGAGCCAACTTTTGAAGATGCAGACTCGACCCTCAGAGAAGGACCAGATCAAGATGATCATCAAGGGTACTAAGCCCTCTATTTACGGTAAGTTGAGGATGATGACATCTATGATTGGTGATTTTCGACAGTTGAGGGAGACTGTTATTGATATTGAGGAGGAAGAAGCTGAGAATAGAAAGTTCTATGGCCATAATAGAAGAACCATTGGGGGGCCTTCAGGGACCATGCCCGCTACTGCTGAGGTCACTGCCGTCAGAAACAGGTGATTCTCCAATCTTGGTAGACCTTTGTCAAAGGTGCTTGAGAAGTTGAAAGGACAATGACTCCTGAAACTTTTAGAACCTAGACCAATTCCCGATCCTGTGCCACACTACTTCGACTTAAACCAATACTGCCACTTCCACCAGCAGAAAGGCCACGAAACGGACAACAACACCCGCCTTAGGCATGAGATCCAAAACCTCATTGACACCCATAAAATACCCGACCCAGAAAAGGAACAACCCAACACACACAGAAATCCTCTACCTAACTACCACTCTGTTCCACCACCATTTGGGTTTTCTAGGTCAAACCAAGATCAATTAAGCAATGAAATGTGTGAATACAACAAAGTAAAGTAGCGGAAATACTCACTTTGATCGGCTTTTGGAAGCGATGAATACAAAATAAAATTTCCCTCCATGGATGATTCGGTCAAGCCCCTTTTTGTGCTCAAAGCTCCTCTTTGAATGATGAATCAATTCTCCAAGCTTTGATCTTTGATTCCAATCTCATAGATGGGTTCCCTATCACCTTTGAATGATCTCTTTATGTGCTAGCATTGGAAAATTTTTGCAACAAAAATTTCCCTATCACTTGTTACAACTCTCGGCCAAGCAAGAGATGGAGAGTGAGAGAAGCACTTTCGGTTTTTAGAGAGAGATAATGAATGAATAATGTGTGTTGTGTATTTGATTTCCAAAATCAAATACCATTTACCAAAATTTCCAAAAGGTTGGTACAAGGCATTAAAGCCTCAAACAATTCCATCAATCAAAAGTGACAAGGTGTCAATCACCAAAAAGTGACAAGACTTCCATCACTTGAGTGACTAATGATGTGACGCGTGATGTGACTTGTGGGCCCCACTTGATTCAAAATTCGAGTGGGCCTGCACACATCCCGGGCTCGAGTTCGCTAATTCCGAATTAATGAATTTTCCGTTGCGACGTAATTAATCAAATTTAGTTAAATAATTATGCCTAGCAAAATTACTATTCACGTCGCTAGCGAATTAATTCTAAATTAACTCGTTCGCTCGAATTAAAATCTAATTTTAATTCCGCATCGAAATCTAATTTCATTTAATATATCGAATATATTATTTTATCGATTAATTCTGAATTAATTGTTCTCTCTCTATAAAATAGTATTTTATCCCAGATAAAATATCTCCGTAATTAATCCAAGATAAATTTTCTCTCTCTACTAATTAATCCCAGATTAATTATGTTCGAGTCATACGTCATCGGTGAATCTTCGAGAAGCGACCCATGAGATCCCCGGATATATTGGCAGTAAATCAGGTCGTCGGACTATCTGAACACGTACGTACCTAGTACTACGTTTTTACCGATTTACAAGACATGGTTGGCTTTTAGCAAAGCACCGTGCCTACCCAATTCTCCATAAATATTCTTAAAGGAATATATAATCTATATCAGGCGTAGTATACATAGTATTGCGTATTGCGATCCAGTATCGGATGTCACATGCTAGGCTTGGGGCTGGAATTGTGTCTGCCCCGTACGAAGCATATATTGGATCTCTGGTAACTAGTCTCTATAATCGGATAAACATGACCTAGTCATATTATCCCGATAGCTGCAGCATAAAAGAGTACCAGTTCCTTATCCTACGTGACCATCATCTCCATATGACTGAAGTGATACTTCCATCTTGACATCACACCCAATACACTACGATTCTCAATATACCCAGAAGAGGCGTACACAGAACCTGTTAAAGCCCTGGATGACCAAAACCAAAGTATATTGATTGTCGCAAGTATTAGCGATGTAATTCTCAGGTTAAGATCAAATACACCTACCCTGATTCGGACTTCCATAGACACATAGTCATACTACCAATGGAATTCCGAGGGGTCTATCCAGAGCGAAGCTGTTTCCGTACCATCGGTAAACATAACCTCCTATCACACTTGCATAAGTATCCAATACTTAAATATATGAGAACTATGTCGTTATGCTCCCACAACGCGCACAAGTGCAATACTAGTCTATTCCGCATTATCGATGTCCAATCTCGATAATACTATGACTAGGGATATTTTAATGATTAAACCTTAGTGGATTAATACTGTCTCATATATTATTAATCCGGAACTAATCATATGAACTTTTACCATTTATATATCCCAGTAATCCAATTACAAATGATAAAAGAGCAATTTCCTTTGTCACATATTTAATTTGTATAACAATACCATGTTCTGTACAAATAGTGATGCTATGGGTCATAATTGTTCAACAATCTCCCACTTGGCCTATAGCAATCACTCAAGTGTCTTACACCTGAACTATGTACGGGTCGTTTAAACTTCTGCTGAGAAACTACTTTCGTCAGCGGATTTGCAAGGTTATCATCTGATGTGATTTATTCGATCATCACATCGCCACGATGTATGATCCGACGAATCAGATGAAATAGTTGAAGTATATATTTGGATAGTTGATGAGACCATTAATTCTTTAGCCTATGCTGTAGCCTAGCTCAGCTGCTAACAGAACTACTCCTAATCTAATTAGGATTATTATAGATCCAAATCACTTCTATTGCTGCCTCAGCTGTAGAAATATTCCACTTTTGTTGTTTATTCGGCAACAGTATCTTGGTTGGAATATTTCCAGGTCACTGTTCCGTTATTCAAACTATATAGTACCCTAATTACGACTTATAGTCATTTTTGTCGGTTAGGAAACTTGCAACGGTGAACCCAGTCACTTCAAGTTCTCCTTCTCCATAGCTTAAAAAAGCATCCTTAGTTCATCTAAGATACTGAAGGATGTTCTTAACATCAATCTAGTGACTATCACTTGGATTGGCCTGATTGTGAATCCATATGCTCAAAACATATGAGACACCAGGTCGCGTGCATATATTTCAATGTATGAGTTCTCGGAGAGTTCCAACAACTTTTAGATCTATCCCAGTAGATCCTTACTCCTAAAAATAAAGGTTGTATCTCCCAAGTAGTCTATGGAGAATTTTCATGAAAGGCAAGCTTTCACCGATTCTTATACGGGAATGTCATTTCCAAGAAATGATATATCATCATTATATAGGACAATCACTGTCAGTGCACTCCCACTAACCTCCTTATATACACAAGAATCATTTTTCATTTTGAATTAAATAATATACCATTATGATTACATCAAAACGATAGTTCCAAGAACGCAATGCTTGCTTCAATCCATAAATACATCAAATTAACTTGCAAACCTTGTTTGCGTGTTTTGGTACGACACAACCATCAGGATGTTGTAAACATCCTCCAAAAGGTTTCCTTTTAAGGAAAATGGTTTTGACGTCTAGCTGCCATATTTCATAAATGAAACATGCAGCATTAGCAAGCATTGTCCAAATGGATTTAACCATGGCAACGAGTAAAATGTTTCGTCGTAATCAACACAATGTTGATAACGATACCTTTTCGCTACAAGCCTAGCTTTGTATGTTTGTATATTGCCATCCATGTTTGTCTTCCTTGAAGATTCATATAGTTCCAATAGGCACAATGCCTTCCGGTACGTCAACTAGTGTCCATACTTAGTTGATATACATGGAATCCATTTCAGACTTCATGGCACTTTGCCATAATATGGAGTCAATACCTTGTATCACTTCCTCATATGTAGCCGGTTCGTGTTCCTCAATAAGATTGACATCTTCATGAGGTGAGATCAGAAACCCATACCTCCCAGGTTGTTTTCTGACTCTCTTTGACTTACGCGGTTCTTGTGTATTCGAAGATTGTGGTACAGTTTCATCCCTGATGAACTGTTTGTGTTCCATTAAAGAATCGGTGCCTGGAACAATATTACTCCAATTTTTCATCGAGTTTTACTTTCCTCCCACTTACCACTGTATATAGGTATTCTGATTAGAAAACCGCATGGAGAGCAACAATTAAATTGTTCTCTTGTGAGTTGTATAAGTACTATACTTTGGTTACCCTAGGATAACCTACAAATTGGCACTTATCTGATTTGGGTTTCAGTTCGGTATCATCCAAACATATGCCCAGCATTCCCAAATCATCAGGAATGAGAAAACCCGGTTTCTTTCCTGTTCATATCTAATATGAAATATGTCTAACAGATTTTCATGGAACCTTATTCAAAATAAGTTTTGCACTGTTTAATGCATATCCTTAGAAGGAAAATGGTAGCTCAGAGCGACTCATAATTAACCTTATCATGCCCAACAAAATTCGGTTTCTCCGTTTGGACACACCGTCAAATTGAGGTGTTCCGGGAGGAGTCCATTGTTAAAGAATACCATACTCTTTCAAATATTTGAGAAACTCATTGGTTAAGTATTTTCATCACGGTTTAACCGTGACAGTTTAATACTTTAGCCGGTCTGTCTGTCTAATTCGTGTCAAAACTCTAAAAGTTTCTGACTTGTGTTTCAAAAGAAACACATAACCATAACGCGATGCCATATCCGTAAAGGTTACGAAGTATTCATATCCACCTTTAGCCTAGCTAGATATGGGCCCACTTACGTCACTATGAACGAGGGCTAACAGATCGGTGGCACTTGCACTTTTACCAAGTAAAAGGTGTTTTAGGCACTTTGCCTAATTAAACTAGATTCGTAGACTTCATTTGATTTGAATCAAATTTGTCCTAGTAAACACTCTTCGAAAGTGTGGATAGACGAGCCTTGTTAATGTGTCCTAGACAACAATGCCACAAATAAGTCTCATCTGATTAATTCAGTTTGAGCTATTTGTTTGTCATGTCATACGTATGAGATTCATTTATATTCAAAATATAAATAATGTTATTCACATCTAATGTACTTATCTCAATATCATCTTTATAAAATAAAACACTTAGTGTTCTAGAATATAAAGGTATACCGCAATGGGTTAAACTTAGATATATAGATAATGTTTCTAGTCAAACTAGGTTTAAGTACATACCTAAAGGGTAGTTCCTAAACTTAGGTTTCTACGGTTAAAAAAGAGATTGTTGTCCCATTTCTGACTCACAGGTTGATCTCAACTGAAGTCAGTCTCCTGCTCATCAACAGATTCTACACATCAGTACATATTTATGTACAATACTTAGTATCAAAAATCGAATTTTGAAATCAGTAGTAAACATGTTTATGACAAACATACTTGAAGCCAGAGGCTTGCCCCTCCTTCACTTCCTTCATGTCTGCCTTGTCCATACATCAGTCACGCTTCATTGACCCCGTTTGCCACAGTTTAGGCAGACATCTTGGGATATGTCCTTTGTCTTCCAAGAAGACTGTGATGATTTTGCCTTTGCTCATTCTAGAAGCTCTGGCTCTGCCTCCTAGAGCATAGCCATCAACTCTCCAAGATTTTACTCTTGGTTCACAATGAACCTGCCCTAGATTTCGGGTAGAGACTATAAGATCAAATATTTGGTAGTCTCGGCCACGTATGTAATGCCCAGATAACCTAGCTGATCGATGTTAGCAATCATCTGCGACACTTAGTGCTCGACAGATGTACCCTCTGACATACGTGAGCGAAAGAGCTTCTTTTGCAATTTGTACTTCTAAGATCTAAGAATAGATCTATGAAGATCTTTAATTTCAACATCATGTTATAAGGATCTAATCCTTTAGTCTGACGATGGAATTAAAGTGTCATTGCATTAAACATAATGGATTGAGCACTAAAGTTATCATCACATGAATCTTCCAAAGATCATGTTCTACTATTTGCTCAACTCCGGGCTCAGGCCCAAAAGGTTGCTCTATCAAATAGAATAACTTCTCAGTTCCGAGGATTATCCTGAGGTTCTATTCCCAATCTGAAAATTGGAGCCGTTTAAAGACATTTTCTCCCAGGATTATGTTCAAAACGCTAATCTTTCAGTTATATTGATTCGAATAGTCCAACTATCCAATCAACGATTTCAAGTACAATTGAATATAACGATTACTATAGTCTAACTATATAATCAACTATAATTTGACTGGTTAAATTCAAATATATTGATTACTATAATCCAATTATATAATCAACTATAAATTCAAGTAGTTTGAATACAATCCAACTGTTTAATTAAAACAACAATTAAATATTAGTCCAACTAATATATATTTATGTAATGACGAAAAATGAAATGAGCGCGTATTGGTAAGTATCTAAACGAAATTGCAAATTTAATACTTGCTTCCCACTATTTTTCGGTGAGCCTCTAACCCTCTATTGAGTACTCGGGAAACCTAGTTTCCTAGTGGGCTAGGATTCCGTTAAATAACACACAACCTTGACTTTGGCCAACAAATTGTATGATATTTAATTAGGTAGGTCTCTAAGATCAATTGGATCTCATCTAATTCCTAGATCCAGGAGGTGGACATCCAAATCCGAAACATATATCTAATATATACCAATATATCCGATATATTCCCTAACATTTTTCCTCTGAATCAACTAAGCCTTGGCTTTGGCATAACAAACTTAATGATTCCAGTTAAACGAGACCCATTGACTTTGGAAAGCTTCGTAATCGATGTCGATGGACAAGAAGTGATCTTGACTTTGGCCAACAAATCACAACTTGGACAAGACATGCGATATGGAACAAAGCCTTCATGATTCAAACACATCCGCGATGGACAAAGGTATTGACTTTGGCCAACAAACTAGTGCCAATCTTGGATCTTGAGAATGAATCATTCAATGGAAGGAAAACGATTAATATTTATTGAGGGTTTTTCGCGTAATTGGAAACCAATTAATTATCTTTGATTAGGTCTCATCATACACCCTTAAACATAAAAGCATAATAAGGCGCGATAAATAAATTAATAATTATATGCAGATGGATATTTAAAACAATTTATTCCTTGAACAAATCTCTCCCTTTCTTCTCTCCCGCTAGCACAAATCTTACTTCTACCCAATTACATAACACTTCTAAAGAAACCTCATTTACATTGAGGGGAATAGGTGAGAAGAGAAATACAAAGAGTCAAGAGGTAATAGGCTGGACACGGAGGTCCAATTTAATAAATTCTAAATTTATTACAACAATTTCCAAAATTGCCCTCACCCATCTAATATCCATCCGATATACATTATTCATACATCACATCCATGTATTCACACAAAGCATGTTATCAATCAATCTAATCCAATTAATTAATCTTTGATTAATGACCATCCAATGTTCAAACAATGATTTGATTTGCGCGAGCCCAACTTGTTTTAAGAATAAGTACTCAAAGTACGAATTCTTGAATTATATCAAACTACAATATTAAATCCAATTTAATTTGTATTCAAATAATTACACTTTTTTAATGAGCCTTTGCGACTTAGATTATAAATCTAATCTTAACGGGTCTAAAAGCCCAATTTAACATCTAATGTCAATTTAATTGAAGTCTAATGGGCTTTCAATTAATTTATAAGGCATGGGCTTTGGCAACCAAAGCCCAATAAAGAATCACCCTTTGCCAAAAATCAATTTTGGCCCATTAGGCCCAATTAAAATTTTAAAGGCCCAATATATTATATTTGGACTTTATGGAAATGGTTTTAGGCCAAATTGGATCCAACCAATTAACCTAAACCAAACTTGGCCCAACCAAGTCCAATAAGCCCAAATATAAAAATTTTTAGCCCAACTAATTAAATTCCAATATTCTAAATATCATAATTTAATCAATTAAAGTGTATTACACTAATTAATTATCTAAATTAATATTTCCAAAATATCAATTTAATCAATTAATCATGCTTTAAGTTGTTCAACACATGTCCAACATTATTGAAGCAAAATCAATCCCTACATTCTCTTAAGCTCTCGCCAATTAGGGAACATTTTATATCAATTTTGATTTAAATCCAATAAAATCACAAACTAATATATCCCATACATTTTAAACATATCCAATTGTCTAAAATTCAAAAATCACCAAGGGCTAGGGTTTCATCACATTCGGCCAAGCATAAGGAATTTGGGGAAATTTTATCCAATTCAATTTCTCAATTCCTAAGATGCACAAATCTAATTTAACATCATCCAAGCTCAACCAAATCATCAATTTGAAGAAATCATGCTCAAATCATAAAATCCCAAATTAGAGTTTAAGAACCCTAAATTCAATTTCATGCTTAATAACCGCTCTGATACCATTGTTTGGTTTTCTAGGTCAAACCAAGATCAATTAAGCAATGAAATGTGCGAATACAACAAAGTAAGGTAGCGGAAATACTCACGTTGATTGGATTTTGGATGCGATGAACACAAAATAAAATTTCCCTCCATGGATGATTCGGTCAAGCCCCTTTTTGTGCTCCAAGCTCCTCTTTGAATGTTGAATCAATGCTCCAAGCTTTGATCTTTGATTTCAATCTCATAGATGGGTTTCCCTATCACCTTTGAATGATCTCTTTATGTGCTAGCATTGGAAAATTTTTGCAACAAAAATTTCCCTATCACTTGTTACAACTCTCGGCCAAGCAAGAGATGGAGAGTGAGAGAAGCACTTTTGGTTTTTAGAGGGAGAGAAGGAATGAATAATGTGTGTTGTGTATTTGATTCCCAAAATCAAATACCATTTATCAAAATTTCCAAAAGGTTGGTACAAGGCATTAAAGCCTCCAACAACTCCCATCAATCAAAAGAATCAAAAGTGACAAGGTGTCAATCACCAAAAAGTGACAAGACTTCCATCACTTAAGTGACTAATGATGTGACGCGTGATGTGACTTGTGGGCCCCACTTGATTCAAAATCCGAGTGGGCCCGCAACATATCCCGGGTTCGGGTTCGCTAATTCTGAATTAACAAATTTTCCGTTGCGACTTAATTAAATCAAATTTAATTAAATAATTATGCCTAGCAAAATTACAATTCACGTCGCTAGCGAATTAATTCTAAATTAACTCGTTCGCCCAAATTAAAATCTAATTTTAATTCCGCGTCGAAATCTAATTTCATTTAATATATCGAATATATTATTTTATCGACTAATTCTGAATTAATCATTCTCTCTCTATAAATAGTATTTTATCCCAGATAAAATATCTCTGTAATTAATCCTAGATTAATTTTCTCTCTCTACTAATTAATCCCAGATTAATTATGTTCGAGTCATACGTCATCGGTGAATCTTCAGGAAGTGACCCATGAGATCCCCGGATATATTGGCAGTAAATTTGGTCATCGGACTATCCGAACATGTACGTACCTATTACTATGTTTTTACCGATTTACAAGACATGGTTGGCTTCTAGAAAAGCACCGTGCCTACCAAATTCTCCAGAAATATTCTCAAAGGAATATATAATCTATATCAGGCGCAGTATACGTAGTATTGCGTATTGCGATCCAGTATCGGACATCACATGCTAGGCCTGGGGCTGGAATTGTGTCTGCCCCGTACGAAGCATATATCGGATCTCTGGTAACTAGTCTCCATAATCGGATAAACATGACCTAGTCATATTATCCCGATAGCTGCAGCATAAAAGAGTACCAGTTCCTTATCCTACGTGACCATCATCTCCATATGACTGAAGTGATACTTCCATCTTGACAGCACACCTAATACACTACGATTCTCAATATACCCAGAAGAGGTGTACACAGAACCTGTTAAAGCCCTGGACAACTAAAACCAAAGTATATTGATTGTCGCAAGTATTAGCGATGTAAGTCTCAGGTTAAGACAAAATACACCTACCCTGATTCGGACTTCCATAGACACATAGTCAAACTACCAATGGAATTCCGAGGGGTCTATCTAGAGCGAAGCTGTTTCCGTACCATCTGTAAACACAACCTCCTATCACACTTGCATAAGTATCCAATACTTAAATATATGAGAACTATGCCGTTATGCTCCCACAACGCGCACAAGTGCAATACTAGTCTATTCCGCATTATCGATGTCCAATCTCGATAATACTACGACTATGGATATTTTAATGATTAAACCTTAGTGGATTAATACTGTCTCATATCTTATTAATCCGGAAATAATCATATGGACTTTTACCATTTATATATCCCGGTAATCCAATTACAAATGATAAAAAAGCAATTTCCTTTGTCACATAGTTAATTTGTATAACAACACCATGTTCTGTACAAATAGTGATTTTATGGGTCATAATTGTCCAACACCACCCGCCTACATGATCAACTCCGGCCTACCCGAAAGCTTTGTCCTCCAAACTCTCAACCACCAAGCTTCTTGCATGGGGATAGGGGATGGCAGCAGTGAAGAACCATAGGCCAAGGAAGAAGGCAATATTGTAGACGATGAAGATGTTTTCCCTGGTTTATATGATTGCAATCCTGTATTTTTAATAATAAAGACATTGATTTTACCTACTTGTTCGAGTTTTTTCCTCAATAGTTACGCATATGTCCGATGATGAAATTGTTTGCTTTAGGGTGAAACCTTAGAAACGATAAGTGCGAGAGGTACTCTCATCCGATATTTTGAGTAGTTGATCTTGACTAGACTCGCGAGCACTTAATTATAGGATCTTAGCAGTGAAAGCCTAAATAGTCGACAAGGTGACTAGTTGAAGAGATTGCGGATCGATGAATGACCGTTTGCTTAGATGTCCATCCTGACTTACTTGTGTTTCGATATGTGGTATGGTTGGAAACCAAAGAAAAGTCTCTCAAGAAGAAAATATAAACCACCTATAACCGATAAGCGTGAAGCTACCCATGGGCGAGTATTAGGACCACCATGAGAAGAAATGCTACCTTAAAGGGTAGGTGTGTAAAAAAAAGATACGAGAAAAAAAAAAGATGAACGAAAAGAAAAAGAAAAACATATCACATTGAGTACGGAGAAGTAATTGCAGAGCATGATCAAGACATCTAGGTTGGTTTGACCCCTCGATCATATTCTTTGAAATAAAATCATTGAGTTGGCTTACCCAAGGATCAAGCTGTAAAAGAACCTTAGCACACACACACTTTGAGTCTGGTTCAGATCATTTATTCAAACGGTCGGATTTGAGTTGCCTCGAGTACTTTGAAGGCCCTCAGGTTTCGACACTGAGCATCATTTGAGGGAAACAATATGTACAACTATTGGGACTATCTCGTAAAAGAGAGTAATGTGGTATGACAATACGGAACACCGCATAAAATGATCTACTTTGACCGAGTGAAAGCAACGAAGAACAAAAAGCTGAACCAAGTCTGGGGGCGACCAGTCTAGCACCTCGTGAATAAGAGACGTAATGGAATCTTGAGTCATGGGATCAAAGAGAAATGAGCAATCACCAGAAGAGAACTGGTAAAAGGAAACTGTAAGCATGCCCAGGGGCGACCAAAGACATTAGTAGGCGAAGGGCGCCAGAGAGCACAAGGAAGGCCTAACCCAGCGGAATAGGAAACACATCTATGCATACATGCATACACGCCACATGCACGCAATTTTTGTCTTATTTTCGTTCGCAGGTTTTGAAGAAAATGAAAAATTGGCAAAGACAAGCGGATCGGGAATAAGACCCACAACTCAGTTCGGGAACAAGTCCCTCAACTCAAATTCGGAACAAGACCCACAATTCAAATCGGGAACAAGACCCATAACTCAGTTCGGGAATAAGACCCTCAACTCAAATCGGGAAAAAAACCCACAATTCAACTCGGAACAAGACCGACAACTCAAATCGGGAACAAGACCCTCAACTCAATTCGGGAACAAGACCCACAACTCAATCGGGAACAAGACCCACAACTCAATTGGGAACAAGACCCACAACTCAAATCGGGAACAAGACCCACAACTCAGTTCGGGAACAAGACCCACAACTCAAATCGGGAACAAGACCCACAACTCAAATCGGGAACAGACCCACAAACCAAACAATAACAAGACCCACAACTCAATTCAGGAACAAGCACTCATCGGGCCCACACAACTCAATCGGGAACAAGACCCACAACTCAAATTGTGAACAAGATCCACAATTCAATTCGGGAATAAGACCCACAACTCAGTTCGGGAACAAGACCCTCAACTCAAATCGGGAACAAGACCCACAACTCAATTCGGGAACAAGATCCACTCGGTGGTTCGGGAACAAGACCCAGGGGTCTAAATATCTCACCACTACATTAACTCAGTTTAAAGCGTCTAAGAACAACCGGTAAGTTCGGAAATAGCTGGCGAGCCAAGTAAGTAAATAAATGCATGTATGACTTTGATAGGATTGTCACTTTCACGCACTGCACAAGTCACATCAAAGTGGGGGCGACTGTAGGCACTGCATTTTTGTATAAGACCCGATGATGAGCCTCATATGGAGGCACTACCTGATAAGTTGCGGAAGTCGTGGGAAACGGACGTCGGAAGGGCAAATTCAAGAAATAAACACCTTGCTAGATTTAATTCGTTTGCTTAGCCTCGGGATTCGCCCGATTAATCTCTGTTTGAAAATATTAAGCCTCGGCCCAAAACCCCTGCACCCATCCAAAGCCCATTCAACCAAGCCCACCAAAGAGTCAAGCCACACGCCCAAGCCCACCAAATCCCATCAAAAAAAATATCCAACACATTAAACACATGTTAAAATCCACACAAATCACCTTCATAATTTAAATAAATCACATGCCGAAATTAAATAAATCAAAACAAATATCCTTCCTAAATTAAATAAATCAAATCAAATCTCCTAAATACTTTTCCTAAACTAAACAAATCTCATTCCTAAATTAAATAAGTCAAACCAAATCTCCTAAATCCCTTTCCTAAACTAAAACAAATCACCTTCCTAAATTGAATAGATCTTTTACTTATAACACACTAATTAAAAGATACCCCCATGATTGCATGATTTCTTTCTTACACAAATAAGGACAACCCTAAGCCTTCCTTATAAAAAATGAACACAAACGAAACCCTTAACCCTTAGCACATTCACGCCTAAGACACAAAAAGAATAGCCCTCCATTGCCGTGAGAACCGCAACACCAAATCAGTCTTCCATCACCGCAGAAACAGTCCACCAAACACTCTTCAATCACCAAAACCAGCAAGCCCTGAACCCCCTCAATCTACCGCAAAACAGTCCCAAAAATAGCCTTCCATCACTGAAAATGCAGCCCTAAAAACCCCCATGCATTGCGTGAAATAGTTCCTAAAAACCCCCCTGCATTACCGTGAAACAGCCTCTAAATACCGCACAAACAGCAGCCCGAACAGTCCCTAAATACCATACAAACACAGCCCAAAACTGCACCCTTAAACCACTGAAATCAGTCCCCAAACTGTACCCTTAAACCACCGAAAATAGTCCCCTAAATATTCCCCTAAACCACCAAAACAACTGCAACCAAAACAGTCCACAAACCGCAAAAATAGTCACCCAAAACAGCCCCAAATTACCGCAAACAGTAACAAAAAACAATGACCATAAACATCAATGAAAACAGAGAAAACTGTTGGAGTTTCTAAACATCCCAAGATCATTAAACAAGCATGAAACAAGTGCGAATACAAATCAAGGGAGTTGCAAAATACTCACATCGATCGGTTGAGCGACGCGGCAACGAACAAAACTTGAAATTCTACTCACTGCATGTCACGGTAGTGGCTGTGTGCAGTCCACTGTTTTCGGCCATTGGAGGTTCTTCGTCAAGCTCCAAGCTTCGTCAAACGATTCCAAGCTCATGGGTTGACTTCCCTATCACCTTCGCATGTCTCTCGGAGTGCTAGCTCTTGAGAAATTTGCCACAAATTTCCCACACTTTTGCTTCCCATCTCACGGTTTTTACCCAGCAAAAACAGTGAAGAAAATGCCCTAAGTGGGCGTGAAGAAGAGAGGAAATGGAGGAGAGAGAGAGAGATAAATGTGTAAATGGATAAATTGATTTCCAAAATCAATTAATAAAACATATACCAAATTTTGAAAAAGCTTTCAAAAACTCAAACAAATTTGGCTCCAAATTTGGCATTAAATGCTATCCACCTAATCACATCAATCCATCAATCAATCAAATCAAGTGACAAGTTGTCACATCACTCAAAGTGACTAATTATTTAACGCTTGATGCAACTAATGATTTGACGCTTGATTTGACTTGCATTCCACACTCGAATTCAAAAAGCGAATTCGCTCACAAATAATCTCGGGCTCGGGTTCGCTAATTCCAAATTAACGAATTTTCCATTGCGACGTAATTAAATCTAATTTAATTAAATAATCATGCCTAGCATAATTACTATTCTCGTCGCTAACAAATTAATTCTAAATTAATTCGTTCGTCCGAATTAAAATCTAATTTTAATTCAGCGTCGAAATCCAATTTCGGTTAATATATCGAATATATTAATTTATCGATTAATTCCAAATTAATCGTTATCTCTATTTAAATGATATTTTATACCAGATAAAATATCTCCGCAATTAATCCCAGATTAATTTTCTCTCTCATCTAATTAATCCTAGATTAATTAAAGTGCGAGTCATACGTCATCGGTGAATCTTCGGGAAGCGACCCATGAGATCCCTGGATATGTTGGCACTAAATTCGGTCCTCAGACTATCCGAACACGTAAGTACCTCATACTACGTTATACAGATTTACAAGACAAAGTTGGCTTCTAGCAAAACGCCATGCCTACCCAATTCTCCAGAAATATCCTTACAGGAATATAATGATCTATATCAGGCATAGTATATGTAGTATTGCGTATGTCGATCCAGTATATCGGATGATCACGTGCTAGGCCTGGGGCTGGTGAATTGTGTCTCCCCGTACGAAGCACATATCGGATGTCTGGTGGTAACTAGTCTCTATAATCGGATAAATAACCAGTACCGTATCCTACGCGACCATCATCTCCATATGACTGGAGTGACTTCCGTCTTGACATCACACCCAACACACTACGATTCTCGATATACCCAGAGAGGCGTACACAGAAACCGGTTAAAGCCCTGGACGACCAAAACCAAAGTATATTGATTGTCGCAAGTATTAGTGGTGTAAGCTCAAGGTACACCTACCCTGATTTCGGACTTCCATAGACACATAGTCATACTACCAATGTAATTCCGAGGGGGTCTATCCAGAGCGAAGCTGTTTCCCGTACCATTGGTAAAACACAACCTCCTATTACACTTGCATGAGTATCCTATACCCAAATATATGAGAACTATGCCATTGTGGCCTCACAACGCGCACAAGTGTAATACTAGTCTTTTACGTATTTATCGATGTCCAATCTCAATAATACTATGACTAGGGATATTTAATGATTTATCCTTCGTGGACTGATACTGTCTCATATCATTCTCAATCCATGAACTAATCATAGGGACCTCCTATCATTTATACATCAATGTGATCTAATCACAAATGATAAGAGTGCAATCTCCTTTGTCACATAGTTAATTTGTACAACAACATCCTGATCTGTACAAATAGTGACGCTATGGGTCATAATTGTCCAACAATCTCCCACTTGGCCTATAGCTAGTCACTCAAGTGTCTTACACCCGAACTATGTACGGTTGGCTCAAACTGCTAAGAAAAGGCTTTCGTCAGCGGATTTGCATGATTATCATCTGATGCGATTTATTCGATCATCACATCGCCGCGATGTATGATCCGAACGAATCAGATGAATATCGAAGTATGTATCTGGATCGTTGATGAGACCATTAATTCTTTAGCCTACGCTGCAGCCTAGCTCAGCTGCTAACAAAATTATATCTAATCTAATTAGATTTGTTGTCGACCCAGAAGGCTTCTATTGCTACCTCAGCTGTAGCAATAACCCACATTTGTTGTTTATTCGGTAACAGTATCTTGCTTGGAAGATTTCCAGCTCACTGTTTCGTTATTCAAACTCTGTAGAACCTTTTGCGACTTATAGTCATTTAATCAGTTTAGGAAACTTGCTACAGTGATCCTAGTCACTTCAAGTTCTCCTTCTCCATAGATTAAGACATCATCCTTAGTTTTCTAAGATACTAACGGATGTTCTTAACATCAATCCAGTGACAATCACTTGGATTGGCCTGTTTTTGAATCCATATGCTCAAAGCATATGAGACACCAGGTCACGTACATTTTTTCAATGTATGAGTTCTCGGAGAGTATTTATGAAAGCCAAGCTTTCTCCGATATTATTATGGGAATATCATTTCCAAGAAATGATGTATTATCAATATTTTATAGGATATTATTGTCAGTGCGCTCCCACTAACCCTCTTATATATACACAAGAATCATTTTCGTTTTGAATTAAAACATAAAATATTATGATTACATCAAAACGATAATTCCAAGAACCTAATGCTTGCTTTAATCCAAACATGGATCGAATAACCTGCAAACCTTGTTTGCTAGTTTTGGTACGACAAAACCGACAGGATGTTGTAAACGTCCTCCGAAGGTTTCCTTTTCAGGAAAGCGATTTTCCCGTTCAGCTCACATATTTCATAAATGAAACATGCAGCGTTAGCAAGCATTATCCAAATGGATTTACCGTGGCAACAGGTAAAAGGTTGAATCGTAATCAACACAATGTTGATAACGATACCTTTCAGCTAAAAGCCTAGCTTATACGTTGGTTGTTGCCGTTCATGTATGTCTTCCTTGAAGACTTATATAATACCAATAGGCACAATGCCTTGCGGTACATCAACTAGTGTCCAAACTTGGTTGATATACATGGAATCCATTTCGGATTCATGGCACTTTGCCATAATAGGGAGTCGATAACTTATATCACTTCCTCATACGTAGTCAGTTGGTATACCTCAAAAGATTAACATCTTACGAGGTGAGATCAGAACCCATACCCTAGGTTATTTCTGACTCTCTCCGACATATGTTGTTCTTGTGTATTCGAAGATTATTGGAATAGTTTCATCCTTGATGAACTATTATGTTCCATTAGATTCGGTGCCTTGAACAGTATTACTCTGATTTTCATCGAGTTTTACTATCCTCCCACTTACCACTGCATATCGGTATTCCTCTTAGGAAAACCGCATGGCGAGCAACAATTACATTGTTCTAATGTGAGATATATAAGTACTATACTTTGGTATCCCTAGGATAACCTAAAATTGGCACTTATCCAATTTGGGTTCTAGTTGGTATCATCCAAACGTATGCCTAGCATTCCCAAATATCAGGAATGAGAAACCCAGTTTCTTTCCCGTTCATATCTAATATGAAATCTGTCAAACAGATTTTATGGAACCTTATTCTAAATAAGTTCTTGCACTATAATGTGTATCCTTTGAAGGAGATGGTAGCTCAGAGTGACTCATGATCAACCTTATCATGTCCAACAAAATTTGGTTAGTCAGTTCGGACACACTGTTAAACTGACGTGTTCCGGGAGGAGTCCTCATTTGAAAGAATACTTTACTCTTTCAAGTATATGAGAAAATTATTGCTTAAGTATTTTCCATTATGGTCTTACCATGACGGTTTAATACTTTAGTCGATCTGTTTGTCTATTTCGTGTCGAAACTTTAAAAGTTTCCGATTTGTGTTCTAAAAGAAACACATAACCATAATGCGATGCCGAATCCGTAAAGGTCACGTAATATTCATATCCACCTTTAGCCTTGCTAGACATGGGCCCACTTGCTTCACTATGAACTAGGGCTAACAGATTGGTGGCATTTGCACTTTTACCAAGTAAAGGTGTTTTAGCCACTTTGCCCAATTAACTAGATTCATAGACTTTATTTGAATAGAATCAAATTAGTCCAAGTACCCACTCTTTGAAAGTGTGGATATACGATTCTTGTTTAATTGTGTCCCAAACAACAATTCCACAATTAAGTTTAATCTGATCAAATCAGTTTGAGCTATTTGTTTGTCATGTTATACATTTGAGATTTATTTATATTCAAATATAAATACTGTTATTCACATCTAATGTGTTTATCTTAATATCATCTTATATAATAAAACACTTTAGTGTTCTAGAATATAAAGGTTAATCCTCAACGGATTAAACACTGATATAGAGATAATGTTTCCAGTCAAACTAGTTACATTATAACAGTTTCCTAATTTAAGTACATACCCGAAGGTAGTTCCTAAACTTAGGTATCTACGGTTAAAACAGCGACTTCCGTCCCATTTCCAATTCGCAGATAAATCTCTATTGAAGTCAGTATCCTGCTCATAGCAGATTCTGAACATCAATACATATATTTTATGTACCACACTAAGTATTTAAAATCCAATTTCAATACTAGTAGTGAACATAATGTTGACAAACATATTTGAAGCGGAGCCTTGCACCGTCTTTAATTCTTTCATGTCTGCTTTGTCCAAACGGCAGTCACGCTTCCGCGATCCCGTTTTCCACATTTAGGCAGACATTTTGGGATATGTCTTTTATCTTCCTAGAATATTATAATGATTTTGCCTTTGCCATTTTTCAACCTCCAGAAGCCTTTGGCCAAGCCTTGGCCTTCTAGAATATTGAAGTAAGGTGCGCCTTGCGCTATTTGCCTAATTGCAAACTTTGACTTTGTCTCCTTGAGAATAGTCATTAACCCTCCAAGAGTTTACTATTGCAATTAGTACTTCTAAAATAACTAAGTATAGATTTTGAAGATCCTTCAATTTCTGTATCATACTTTAAGGATCTAATCCGTAGTTCTGATTCATAAATTAGGAGTCTACTGCGACAAGCTTAATGGATTAAGCACTAAAGTTATCATCACATAAATCTTCCAAAGATTATGCTCTACTATTTGCTTAACTCCGGGTTTATGCTAATATGTTATTTTATCAAATAAAGTAACTTATTAGATTTCAGGAATATCCTGAAATTTATTCCCAATTTGAAAATTAAACCATTTAAATACATTTTCCCTAGGATTATGTTTTAAAATGTCATATTTCAATTACATCTTGATTCTAATAGTCCAACTATTTAATCAACGATTTAGGAACTATTTATTATAATGATTACATAGTCCAACTATTTAATCAACTATAATTTAATAGATTAAATCAATTATATTGATTACTATAATCCAATTATAAAATCAACTATAAATGAATAGTTTGAATACAGTCTAACTGTTTATTAAAACAACAATTTAATATTAGTCCAACTAACATTTAATTTATTTGACGAATGATATTTGTGATTGAGCGCGTATGGCAAGTAATTAAACGAATATTGCAAATTCAATTCTTGCATCCCACTATTTTTCGGCGAGCCTCTACCCTCTGTCGAGTACTCGGGAAACCGTGTTTCCTAGCGGGCTAGGATCCCGTTAAATATCACACAATCTTGAATTTGGCCAACAAATTGTATGATAATTAACTAGGTAAATCTCTAAGATCAATTGGATCCAATCCAATTCCTAGATCTAGTAGGGGGACATCCAAGTCCGAAACATATATCTTATATGGACAACAAACTTAGTGATCCTAGTTAAGCGCGACCCATTGACCATGTAAAGCTTCGTAATCAATGTCGATGGACAAGAAATGGTCTTGACTTTGGCCAACAAACCACAACTTGGACAAGACACCAATATGCAACAAAGCTCTCGTGATTCAAACACATCCTCGACGGACAAAGGTCTTGACTTTGGCCAACAAACCAATGCCAGTCTCGGATCTTGAGTGAGAATCACTCAATGGAAGGAAAAACGCTTAATATTTTGCGAGGGTTTTTCGAGTGCAAATTGGCAACCAATTTATTATCTTTGTTAAGGTCTCATCATCATACACCCTAAACATGCATTCTAAACACATAATAAAGCGCATATGAATAAAATAATAATGATATGCGGATGGATACTTACACATTGATCCTAGATCAAATCTCTCATTTTCTCTCTCCCGCTAGCACAAGTATCACTTCTACCCGTTACACTACACTTCTAAAGAAACCTCATTTACATTGAGGGGAATAGGTGAGAAGAGAATAAAATGAGAAATGAGGTAATAAGGCTGACACGCAGGTCCAATTAATAAATTCCAAATTTATTACAAAAATTTCTAAAATTGCCCCACACATCTAATATCCATCCGATATACATTATTCATGCATCGCAACCATGTATTCACACAAGCATGTTATCAATCAATCTAATCAAATTAATTAATCTGATAATTAGTGACCATCCAATGTTAAAACAACGATTTGATTTTGCTAGAGTCAAACTCATTTTGCGAATAAGTACTCAATGTACGAATTCTCGAATTAAATTAAACTACATAATTAAATCCAATTCAATTTGTATTTAATACTAATTCGTTATTTAATTCCAAATTAAATACTACACTTTATTTGACGAACCTTTACGAATTAAATTCCAAATTTAATCGCTACGGGTCTCAAAGCCCGATTAACGTCCAACGTTCAATTAATTAAAGTCCAATGGGCTTTAATTAATTTCTTGAGGCGTGGACTTTTGGTCAACTCGGGTCAAACCGAATAACCAAAATCCAATCCGGGAGTTACCCCATAAGCCCAGAAATCAATTTTGGCCCATTAGGCCCAGTTAACTTTAAAGGTCCATTAGTCGCATTTGGGCTTTATGGATGGATTGGATCCAACCAATTTTGCCTAAACCCAATTGTACAACCAAGCCCAATAAGCCCAATAACAACTTAAAAGCCAATTTCCAAAATTAGGCCCAACATAATTAAATCATAAAAAAAACCCAATTTCATAATTTAATTACATAAAGTGTATTACACAATTAATTACCCAAATCAATATTTCCAAAACATTAATTTATACAACTAATCATGCTCATTATCATCATCACATGTCCAACACATTTTGATTAAAAAAATCAAACCCAAAAACCATGCTTTATATGTCTCGGCTTTAGGAGGATTTTATGGTCCAATTTGGTTTAATCCAATCAAATCCAATTAAACATAAATCATCATTCCATTTGATTTTCAACACATCCAATGATCAAAAAATCAAAATTCCAAGACAATAAAATAGGGCACCATTCTCGGCCAAGCTAAGAAAATTGGGGGAAATTTGTTCCAAACATAATTTCTTCAAATTGATCTAATCATCCTCAATTAAACATGTATTAAACATACTCAAACATCCAATTATTCAAATCATGCTCAAATACATTTTACCCAAATTTTAAGCCCTAAAATATTTTCATGCTCAACCTTGCTCTGATACCATTGTTGGTGCTTGCTAAGGTCCCAAGATCATTAAACAAGCATGAAACAAGTGCGAATACAAATCAAGGGAGTTGCAGAATACTCACATCGATTGGTTGAGCGACGCGGCAACGAACAAAACTTGAAATTCTGCTCACTGCATGTCACGGCAGTGGTTGTGTATAGTCCACTATTTTCGGCCATTGGAGGTTCTTCGTTGAGCTCCAAGCTTCGTCAAACGATTCCAAGCTCATGGGTGGAATTCCCTACCACCTTCACATGTCTCTCGGAGTGCTAGCTCTTGAGAAATTTGCCACAAATTTCCCATATTTTTGCTTCCCATCTCACGGTTTTTACCCAGCAAAAACAGTGATGAAAATGCCCTAAGTGGGCGTGAAGAAGAGAGGAAATGGAGGAGAGAGAGAGATAAAATGTGAAATGGATAAATTGATTTCCAAAATCAATTAATAAAACATATACCAAATTTTGAAAAAGCTTTCAAAAACTCAAACAAATTGGCTCCAAATTTGGCATTTAATGCTATCACCTAATCACATCAATCTATCAATCAATCAAATCAAGTGACAACTTGTCAATCACTCAAAGTGACTAATGATTTGACGCTTGATGCGACTAATGATTTGACGCTTGATTTGACTTGCGTGCCGCACTCGAATTTGAAATGCGAATGCGTTCGCATATAAGCTCGGGCTCGGGTTCGCTAATTCCAAATTAACAAATTTTCCGTTGTGATGTAATTAAATCTAATTTAATTAAATAATCATGCCTAGCATAATTACTTATAGTCGCTAACGAATTAATTCCAAATTAATTCATTGTGAATCAAGAGTAAACTCTTGGAGAGTTGATGGCTGTGCTCTAGGAGGCACATCCAGATCTTCTAAAAGGGGTAAAGGCAAAATCATCACAAGTCTTCTAGGAAGACAAATGACATATCCCAAGATGTCTGCCTAAATTATGGCAAATGGGGTCACTGAAGCATGACTACCGTATGGACAAGGCAGACATGAAGGAAGAGAAGACGGGCAAGGCTCCGACTTCAAATATGTTTGTCATAAACATGTTCACTATTAGTTTCAAAATTGGATTTTGATACTAGATGTGGTACATAGATATGTACTGATGTGCGGAATATGCTGATAAGCAGGAGACTGACTTCAATCGAGATTGATCTGTGAATCAAAAACGGGATGAGAGAATCGATGTTTTAACCGTAGAAACCTAAGTTTAGGAACTACCCATCGGGTGTGTACCTAAATTAGGAAACTGTTAAAATGTACCTAGTTTGACTAGAAACATTATATCTATATCAGAGTATAATCCGTTGTGGATATACCTTTATATCCTAGAACACTAAAGTGTTTTATTTTATAAAGATGATATTGATATAAGCACATTAGATGTGAATAATAATATTTATATTTAGAATATAAATGAATCTCAAACGTATGACATGACAAACAAATAGCTCAAACTGAATTAATCAGATGAGACTTATTTGTGGCATTGCTGTCTGGGACACATTAAAATAGACTCGTATATCCACACTTTCGAAGAGTGGGTACTAAGACATATTTGATTATAATCCAATGATGTATACGAATCTAGTTTATTAGGCAAAGTGCTCCAAAACACCTTTTACTTGGTAAAAGTACAAATGCCATCGATATGTTAGCCCTCGTTCATAGTGACGTAAGTGGGCCCATATCTAGCTAGGCTAGAGGTGGATATGAACACTTCGTAACCTTACGGATGTGGCATCACGTTATGGTTATGTGTTTCTTGTGAAACACAAATCGGAAACTTTTGATAATTCAAAGAGTTTCGACACGAAGTAGACAAATAGATCGGCAAGAGTATTAAGAAATCACGATTGGACTGTGATGGAAAATACTTAAGCAATAAGTTTATCAATTAATTGAAAGAGTATAGTATTCTTTCAATATGGACTCCTCCCGGAACACCTCAATTTGAGCGGTGTGTCCAAACGGAGAAACCGAACTTTGTTGGACATAATAAGGTTAATCATGAGTCGCTCTGAGCTACCATTTTCTTTCTAAAGATATGCATTAAACAGCGCAACACTTATTTTGAATAAGGTTCCATGAAAATTTGTTAGACATATTTCATATTAGATATGAACATGAAAGAAACCGGGTTTTCTAATTCCTGGAGATTTGGGAATGCTGGGCATATGTTTGGATGATACCAGACTAAAACCCAAATTGGATAAGTGCCTAAATTGTAGGTTATCCTAGGGAAACCAAAGTATAATACTTATACAACTCATTAGAGAACAATGTAATTGTTGCTCGCCATGCGGTTTTCCTAAGAGGAATACCTATATGCAGTGGTTAGTGGGAGGAAAGTAAAACTCGATAAAAATCAGAGTAATATTGTTCCAGGCACCGATTCCTTAACGGAACACAAACAGTTCATCAAGGATGAAATTGTACCACAATCTTCAGATACACAAGAACCACACAAGTCGGAGAGAGTCAGAAAACAACCTGAGAGGTATGGGTTTCTGATCTCACCTCGTAAAGATGTCAATCTTATTAAGGAAGACAAACCGACTACGTATGAGGAAGTGATACAAGGTATCGACTCCCTATTATGGCAAAGTTCCATGATATCCGAAATGGATTCCATGTATACCAACCAAGTTTGGACACTGGTTGTTGTACCGGAAGGCATTGTGCCTATTAGTACTATACAAGTCTTCAAGGAAGACATACATGGATGGCAACATACAACGTACTAAGCTAGGCTTATAGCGAAAAGGTATCGTTATCAACATTGTGTCGATTGCGACGAAACCTTTTACCTGTTGCCATGGTTAAATCCATTTGGATAATGCTTGCTAAAGCTACATGTATCATTTATGAAATATGGTACCTGAATGTCAAAACCACTTTCCTTAAACGGAAACCGTTTGGAGGATGTTTAAAAGATCCAGACGGTTTTTTCGTACCAAAACAAGCAAACAAGGTTTGCAAGTTATTCGATCCATTGATGGATTGAAGCAAGCATTGAGTTCTTGGAACTATAGTTTTGATGTAATCATAATGGTATATGATTTAATTCAAAATGAAGATGATTCTTGTGTATATAATGAGGTTAGTGGGAGCGCACTGACAGTGATTGTCCTATAAAATGATGATATATCATTTCTTGGAAATGATATTCCCATAATACAATCGGTGAAAGCTTGGCTTTCATGAAAAATCTCCGTAGAATTCTTGGGAGAGACAACATTTATTCTAGGAATAAAGATCTACTGGGATAGTGTTGGGATGTATGCCCTAGAGCTACGTGTGATGTAAACGGTTTAATGCATTTTGAAATAAAACGATGCATTATTCATTTATCAAATTATTTGTTTATCTTTCGCATATTATATATCTTCGTAAATACCGTAGATTACTTATGTACCTTCAGACTTAGTGTATGAGTGTCATACAACAGAGGATTTGAGTCTGAAGTTAGTAATCTTAAATAGTCCATAGAGAGCAAACAAACCGGGTATTTTGTTTGTGGTTTATCTATAGCTGCGGTCCATTTTATATTTGTATGGCGATCTTAATCCGGATCGTCCATGTAGAGACATGAGAATGGAGGCACCTTGTATGATGTGATCATATAGGACTGGACCCAGATAGAAATGACATTCTTATAATATCCGTTAAGCAAAGAAAGTCGTTTCCATCTACTTGATGGTCATATATGGATTGATCTTAATCCTGAGTGTACTACGAACTCCTGCATGGCAGGCTGTGTCCTTTGATTTACAAAGGTGAGGTTGGTGTAAAAATCCCAACCAATAGCTACGTACTTTGGGGGCACAGTTTGTTTTGTAACTGGGAACGTTTTACATAGACATGGAGTTCACTCCTTCTTGCGAGAAGTAGATGGGTATCTTTCTTAAGGGTTGATTCGGTACTTGAACGATTTGAGCGCACAAGTCTTTCTATTACGAATAGAAAGATTAATATTCATAATAGTTATGAATAAATCATTCATTGGAGAATCAATGGTACTTAAGGTAAAAATAATTAGAGGGGTATAACAGACATTATGACCCGGCTCTAATTACGAGATACTCGTGAAAGATCAATTCATATGCAATGACTATATCGGTGGACATCGACCTGGTTCGGCTTAATATTTCATCTACGGCAACGAGAGTGCAACTTCAGATTTTTAGTGGAATAACCCGGAGTTAATAATTCGGAATATTTAATTAAGAGCTTAATTAATATTTCGAGATTATTGGAGCTCAGAACCGTAGGTCCATTTGGTCCCCGTGCTAGCTCGATATACTTCAGCAGAGTTAATATAATTGAACAGTCCAATTATATACTCACAAAGAATAAATATTATTAATATGATTAATAATATTAATTACATCACACTTGAGACTATACATTAAAAGTTAATGTAAGGTATTAATAATTATATGATAATTATTAAAATTAGAACATTGAATTATATATGATATAATTTAATAAGGCTGAGATTTATTATGGAAACAAAAATCATCACCATGGTCGAATTCCTTATTGGATAAGGAATAGGATTTGTTTTGTTTGGGGAACAAAATCAAATCAAAATTCATCACCATGGTCGAATTCTCATTAGATAAGGATTAGGATTTGTTTTGTTTGGGGAACAAAAATCAAATCAAAACTCCTTAGCTTGGCCGAATTCCCTCTTGTGTAAGGAATATGATTTGTTTGTTTTGGAAATAAAATCAAAGAAGAAATCCTTGTCCTGGCCGAAAACTTAGAGGGATTGGGAGTCTAGTGGTTGATTTGTTTTATGAAACAAATTACCCTAAGTATAAAAAGAAAATTATAATTTTCTTTTTAGAGATAAACAAATAGAAAACCCTAGCCTCCTTCTCATCTTCATGCTCTCAAGAGTTGAGAAAGTTAATTGAAGAACCAGAAAATTATTTCGGTGTGTGATTTAATCTCTAAAATGTTTAGGGATTAATTTGTGAGTGTAGCCCACACTACCCTCCGTAGGTAACGAGACATAGCTCGGAAGATCTTGTGGCGTTGGAAATCTCTTCTGTTGGAGTTTCTAGAGGTCCCAAGATCAAAACTCAAGCATGAATCATAAGCAAATACAACGATTTAAGTGCGGAATACTTACATCGAGCGGTTGAGAGACGATTTGGCAACAAAAACGAACTGAAATTTTGCTCACTGCCCACTGCTCATGTGCGCCCACTGCAGCAGTTTGTGCTTCTGTTTTGCTCCATTTTGATCAAGAAAAACGAGCTCCAAGCTTCATCAAAACGTTCCTTGCTCATGGGTATACTTCCCTTATCACCTTGGCATGATCCCGGAGTGTGCTAGCACTCTTGTTTTGCCACAAAACACACTTGCTTCCCTCCATTTCCTTTTGTTCTCTTCGGCAGTTCACTGCCCCTTGAAAACCAGAAATGGCGTGAGAGAAGAGAGGAGAAGAAGAGGAGAGAGTTTGCCTTTTCAATTTACTTCTTGTTTTTGTTTCAACAAAAAACGTGTGAAGCCAAATGAAAAGCAATCATGTATCAAATACAAAAAAAATGAATTTTTAATTAAAAACCCTTCAAAAACCGTGAAAGGTTTTCCCTCCAAAGGAAAATTCATGATTTGCCATCATTACCTCACATTGAGAATAGAGACAATGTATCATCCCTCAAAGGTGTCTAGATACATCC